>CP139509.1:300642469-300676842 GCA_021014915.2 Artemisia tridentata subsp. tridentata | reverse complement strand
AGGGACGGCGTCAGGAGCCACCCGGGGAACCCTGCCACGGCGAGGTGAGGGTAAGATTTAAAGGACGCTACCCCAAAAGTTTATATAAGTTTTGAATTTTTGTCATTAGTGGCAATTTGTGAGGGAAACCCTAAGGAATTTTGCTTTTTAAAGGGTTTTCATCCCTTGGGATCCCCCCATTTTTAATTTGAAGATAATAATCATTAATCAATCAATATGTTATGTTTGTTTGATTAATCTTGTTTTGTTTTTTGAAAAATTGTAGGCTAGATTATCTTGTGTTTGCTTAATCTAATGAAACCCTAACTATTGATTTTTGGGTTGTTAGTGGTTAAAATTGATTGGGTGATTGTTTACGTGTTGGCTTAAGAAAATGGTTAACCCCCTATACGGAAACTTGCTTGAACGCTTAAGAAACTGAACCAATGCGTACAAAGGTTTTTTTTGTTGTATTTAATACATGAGGAATTCAGTGATGTGTTGGGAGCTTTTACCCGGGACTAGGGGAAGTAGGAGCTTGTAGATTTGGGGAATGTAACCCCACGATTGGTTTTAAAGGAATAACCCGTCCACCCACGAATTAAACAAAAAATCAACCCCGGTAAAAGAAAATTAGGGAGAAGGAAATTAAAGTAAAAATTTTTCCTATAAGTTCCACCCCTTTTTTTTTCAGTTATTTTATTTTATTTGCATTTGTAGTTATTTGGGTTAGTTGATAGCAACTAATTCGCCCACTCCTTCAAACCCGAGATTTTACTTGTTTTATAAAAAATATAAAAATACAAAACGAATCTTCCCTCACCCTTAGACCTATTAGAGTAGTTTTTCAACCTAACGACACTATTCCCCTAGAGAAGATAATCCCCCGGTACTTGCCACTACACTATTACTACATCGGTCAGGTACACTGCCTGGTGGGGATTGCAAGCCTCTTGAGATCCCTCGAGAGGTAAAACCTGTTGTAAGGTCGCACGCATCAAGTTTTTGGCGCCGCTGCCGGGAAATAGTTATTGTTTAGGTTGAATTTTTATTTTATTAGGTCTACTCACTAGTTTTCCTTTCTAGTGAGATTTTTATTTTATTTTTTAGGTTTTCTTTAGTCTATCTTTTTTCTTCGTTTCTTTGTTCGTAACCATTACCATCCGACATCATGGAAGGTGGTAATATCCTCGATCCCAACAACCCACCACCACAACAACACCCACCTCCTAGAGCCCGTACCTTAGGAGACTACTCTCGTCCTAGCCACCATGCTATTGAAACACCATTGAGCTCACTCAAGGAGCCAATGCCACTCCCTTGCGATCCGACACCATCCGGTTGGTGCAAAGCGGATTGCGCATTCCATGGACTTCGTTCCGAAGATCCTAACCAACATCTCAAGGACTTTCTTAAAATCGTTGATTCCATATACCTTGATCTTGCCACTCGAGAGACGACCCGACTACGTCTCTTTCAATTCTCTCTGCGGGACCAAGCTAGTCAATGGCTAGAACGTCTACCCGCAGCATCCATCACCTCTTGGATGATCTCACCACTCGTTTCCTTACTCAGTTTTTCCCACCAGGAAGAACTACCAAGCTAAGGAATGATATCTTGATGTTCCAACAACTTCAAGGCGAAACCCTCTACGAGGCATGGACTCGATTCAAGGACTTACTCTAAAAAGTCCCTCACCATGACATAGAACTTTGGCTCCAAGTCCAAATCTTCTATGACCATATCAATCTTTCCACGAGGCAAACCATTGACCAATCGGCCGGTGGTAAGCTACGTGATCTAAGTGCGGAACAATCATGGGCTCTCCTAGAAGATCTTGCTCTTTATGACAACGAAAGTTGGAGTGATCCCCGTGATTTGAATAAAACGGTCAAGGCAATATCTTTGCCTTCGAACAATTCAAGCACTTCCGACCGTAGGATCATAGAACTTGAAGACCAAGTCAAGTTTCTTATGAAATCCTACGAGGCTCCTAAACCTTCAAGCCAAGTGAACAAAATCACTTCTTCGTGTAAATTATGTAGTGGTCCCCACGACACTCATGATTGCATGGAACTCTCAAACAGGCTTTTTTAAGAATTCGCATCCTCGCGAATCGATAAGGCGGGAGATAAGTGGCTCACCACTAATTATAGACCCAAGAATTCCGAAGATAGGTATTGAGGCATGGAAGAGTAAGCCAAATTTTAGTTGGAACCAAACTCGAAGCGTATCATTCAATGACTCTCCCCCACTCACCTGGTCTGAACATTATCCTCATCAGCATACGCATAAACAACAAAATCGCGAGGAATCACTGCAAAAATTCATTCTCTCTCAAGAAACATAGCTCTCCAAACTTGAGAATCAATTCAGACAACAGCAAGTTGATATGAACAACAAGGTTGATAACCTGTTAAAAGTTATCAATGATCGCATTGCTGGCAGGTCAACTTGTGAGTTGGCACGAGTTAATGAGATCAAATCTGTCACGGTGACTCACCAAACACCCCCTCCTGTAAAAATCAAGCACCCTAGTAAACTCTTCAAACACATATCACAAAACGGAAAAGAAACTAGAGATGCTCATACCCCTTCAAAACCACTCCACTTCGTGAACACCATTACAACAATACCTATTCCTAAACCCAATCTGGACCAACAATCAACCGAGAACGTGGACAATGAAATGGAGGGTGAAGTTCCGAAAAGAACCCCGAGACGCCAGGCGACTATCTAGACTCACCAAAGGACTCGAGCACAAGAGAGGTGAGTGATGAGGAAGGGCTCGAAAGAGAAATCCGAAAAGCCTCATGGGCTCCCAGGACTGTAGGGCCGCCCCCTTGTGGAGGAATTGAGAGGGGCACAGCAAAGTTGCCTATGGGATTTGGAAGAGAATAGAGGATGGCGCTCCCAAGTCTTTAAGATATCTTGACCACTAGGAAAAAGTTTATAAAAGATGCCTACATAAACCCCAACTCTTCTATGAATGCAATATCCCTTTCTCTATATAACGAAGCCCTTTGCCAAACAGGTTTAAATATGAAGGGTTTAATATCATTGGGGTAATAAGGGGGGTACCAATTATAATAGAAAAGTTCCTCTTTCATATCGAGCTGACTGTATTTAATAACATGAACTCGATCATCAGCCCATCCTTAACTAGCCTTGTTCTAGGCAAACCATTCATAAAAGCAACGGGAGTGATACTCGATGAGGATAATTGTAGTGCATTGTTTACCGATGGTGTCAGAAAGTGATTTTTCGGGATGGCAACGAAGAAGTGTATGAGTATCAACCATCAGCAATTGGCAACACATGGGGGCTACACGGTAGAAGGCCTGGCCGAATTAAGCGACGTGATCCGAACAATCTCAAAATACCTTGCATGATTGGTCACAAGCATTTTTATAATGTTTACATTGACACATGTTTACCCAAAAATGTGATGTCCTTGTTTCATTATAACAACATTTGCAGATGGGGAATGATTCATAAAGGGAAGGATGACATTGGCATAGATGATGATGTACAGGTGTTTGTAAGAAATATGACATTCACTATGAGCTTCGCAATCGTCGATAATATCGAAAAGTACATCGATCCCAGGTTATCACAAGTTTTTTTTTGGGGCACCTTTTTGCAAGGCCACAAGCTTAGTTGTTGACGAGCTCAATGGGATCATGACTTTCACCGATGGGATTAGGGAAATCTCATACCAAACGCCTTACAAGATGAGAGAATTCAAGGAGATTGATTATGGAGGCTCGATGGGTTAAGTTCCCAACTCGTGTTATGTGATGATGATGTGAGAAGGGGATGTAAGGACACTCTTGACCTGTCGAGTGGATTCTTTAAGCATGATAAGGAGCTTAGTTCTAAATACCAAAACAATCCTTTTGATCTCGAGGACCCGAAATACCTTTACTATGAAAGTGATTCTGATAGAGAATCAAAGGAGAATGGCCTAGGAACCGTGACCAATGATGGAGTCACGTAATGTACGTGACTTTGAGTCTAGCTACAAGACTCGTTAATAAAGAAAAGCGCTTCTTGGGAGGCAACCCAAGCTTTATTTGCTTTGTGTGTTTATTTGTTCGGTTGTTTGATTTTATTTGCTTCCGTATGTATGTTTAATTTTTATTATTATTGATTCATGTTCAAAACTATATTGTTAAAATGCTTTATCTTGTTTTTAACTTCGTCTTAACTACATATAAAGGTATTTTGCAAAAGTTAAGTGTAAGGGAAATCCAAATCGGTTTATTAGAACAAATGAACATGAATCATAACAATAATAAATTAACATACATATTAGTAATTGTTTGAGTCAAATGCTTGTATCGAGTCATAGTGATGTTTTGCAGAATTTCCAGGAAGTAAGGTAGAGGTTTTTCCAGAAATTTTCCGGAAACTTAACATGAGAATTCTGTCAGATCATTTCTGACGGCGTCAGGCATTACAACCTGACGGCGTCAGGTTTTAATTTTCTGAAATTTTTGAAAGTTTTGTTTTCATAAAAAGTTTTTATTAAATCTCTAACTTATAAACTCCAGGAATCTGCAAAATAATCATTCCACAAGCATTATATCCTTATATAGAATTTATCCCGCCGATGTTATGCAGGTTTTCGTGTTTGTTTTCTCAGGTTTAACAGGTTATTTTGGACAAGGAGATGTTTGTGGAATCAAGCTTTTGGCGATGCATTAGTCTTGAAGCTTCTACATTCTCTTGGAAGAAGATCTAACCATGTTACCTCTTTATCCACCAAACGAATCAGGGGAGTATTTGATTTCATTCTTTTACCTTATTTACTTTTACATCTTGTTATTTGAACATTGGGGACAATGTTCATCTTAAGTGTAAGGGGGGGTAAAGTACGATACTTTAGAGAATACAATTACGCTTGATTTTTGTTTGTTTGATGGTAGATGTGTAATAAAACTGAGATAAATACCTGTTAGGGCAATTTTAGTGCCAAATTAAAAAAAATTTACAACATATAGGAGTGAAACTTTGGTCTTAATGAGCGTCTCATGGATAGGAGTTATATGACTAGCACAAAACCGTACCACTAAAAATTTTTCCACCCCAAATATGTGAGGTTCGCCCCTAGAATTGGTAGGAAAAGCATTTATGCTATGATGTGTGTACCGGTAACACTTAGATTCTAGAACTTGCGTTAGGACCATCCCAAGGCCACAAGTGAGACTACATTCGTGTAGTTAGATTTACTACATGATAAGAGGCATTAGGATTAACCCATTTTTTTACACCTGTGTTTTTGTTATAATTACATTGGCTACATTGGTCAAGTAATTCTCCCACACCCTTTGCGTTGTACTCATTTTTAGTACACGATACCCCTAGTACACCCCTCAGAGCCTATCTTTTCGTTTCGACCTTTAAGCATTTTACTTAAAGGAAGAATTTGTTTACACCCCACTTAAATGTACACCCAAAATCGCCTTAGCCTACCTTGTATGCACTCATTTTTAGTGCATTATTGTGACAACATTTGTTTAAACCCCAAGTTAATTATCTAATTGATTACATGGTTGCTAAGTCGAGTCATATCCTTGTACATATTGTTTTGGGACGATTGGGACACATGGGTAAAGTACTAGTGTAATGGAGTAATGGGGAAGAAGAACATTATTACCCCCATATGTGCTAAATATTTTAAAAGTACTCCAAGTTTTTCGATTATCTTAATTCGAGTCATTAGAATAGTTATTTGTAAAGTTATGTAAAAGTTCAAGTGTAAGGGGAATGCAACGCCCCTATGATGTATTATTTTGGATGGTAGGGCAAGAGTGTATGAAAAAAAATAAATAAATAAATAAATAAAAAAAATACAAAAAAATGAGAAAAAGAAAAGTAGAAAAAACATACGGACTACCATCCCGTTTCATTTTATGTTTATGTTTTTGTTATTTTTTTTTAGCTTAAGTCGAGTCTAGTCTTGGGTTAGCAACGCCATATTGTACATGTAATTAATCAAGATCTTTAACTCGCCACCAGTAAAATATCCCTTATCCAACAAATCCGTGTTTATCATATCCCTACACCTAACGTTATAACCCGTTTAAAAGCCCTCTTTGATAGTTTATCTTAGGTGCTTACGCCTAGTGGAGAAGGTTTTTGATCCTTTCCCAAGCCTATGGTAATCTATTTGCTATGACAGGTAGTGAGAGATATTATTCATTTTCATTTATGAGATACACTATTATGACACCTGAGAGATGTGAGTATCTAAACACTACTTGTGAGGTGCTAGTTTGTAATCTCCGTGCTTATTATGATTAAAGTGGAACGACTATTTGTTGTAATTACTTTTATATTAGCGTTAAATGATCCCTAACTTGTATTTTGATTAGAATAAAAGCGCATTTGCTTGAGGACAAGCAAATCTCAAGTGTAAGGGTATTTGATGAAGCGAAAAGTGTACCGCTTTTAGGGGGTCATTTAAGCCCTAAATCGTATTTATTTGATCAAATATTGCCCTAAATCGTTCCTTTTGTCATTTTAGGTACTTTGGAGAAGAAATCTGGAAAAGGAAGCATTTTGGACGTTTTTGGAGCATAAAAGTGAAGAAAACGACAAAGTCTCAAAAATATGCTGGAAAGTACATGTGACGGCGTCAAGCTCTATTGTGACGCCGTCAGCCCTTGATAAGCCAGAGAAATTTTGGAAGATTAAAGGGGGTACGGCGTCAAGAAGGTCGTCAAGCCTTGATAAGCCAGGGAGGATTTTGGAGGACTAAAGAGGGACGGCGTCAGGAAGACATCCGGGAACCCTAGCCACGGCGAGGTGACGGCGTCAAGATCTATAACGTGACGCCGTCAGCCACTAAGTTCTATATATAGTTTTGCAATTTTTTGTCATTAGTGTGCAACTTTGTGAGGAGAAACCCTAAGACGAATTTCTGCAATTTTTAAGGGTTTTCATACCCTTGGATCTCCCATGTTTAATTGAAGATAAGTAATCATTTAATCAATCAATATGTCTATGTGTTGTTTGATTATATCTTGTTCTTGTCTTTTAATTAACATGCTAGGCTAGATTTATCTTGTGTTTGCTTAGATCTAATGAAACCTAACTATTGATTATTGGTTGTTAGTGTGTTATTAATTGTATTGGATGATTGTTTATCGATGTTAGGCTTAAGAAAACTGGCTAACCTCCTATACGGTAACTTGCTTGAACGTCTTAAGAAACATGAACCAATGCGTACTAAGGTTTTTATTGTTGTATTTAATGCATGAGCGAATTCTAGTGATCCCATGTTAGGAGCTTCTTAGCCGGCTCGACATAGGAGTGAAGTAGGAGCTTGTAGAGTTGGGGAAGTACGTACGCCACCCCACGATTGGTATTAAGGAATACACCCGTCATCCACGCAATTAATACACACTAATCAACCGGTAAAAGATAGTTAGGGAGTAAGGAAATCTAAGTAAACACATTTCTCTCCATATAAGTTCCACCACCTTTTCATTTTCAGTTATTTTATTTTATTTGCATTTGTAGTTATTTGGGTTAGTTGACTAGCAACTAATTCCGCCCACTCCTTCAAACCCAAGATTTTACTTGCTTTTATAAAAAAATATAAAAATACAAAAAGAATCTTCCCTCACCCTTAGACCTATTAGAGTAGTTTTTCAATCCTAACGACACTATTCCTAGAGAACGATCAATCCCCCGGTACTTGCCACTTCACTATACTACATCGGTCAGGTACACTACTCCATTTTCATCCGTTTTGTTTCTAGACACTACTCCATTTTCCTCGAGAGGTAAAACCTGTTGTAAGGTCGCAAAACTACGCATCAGTAGCCTTGAGCTACTAGCGTAGCTTTGTTTCTAGACACTACTCCATTTTCATCCGTTTTGTTCCTAAACACCCATTTGGTTCCAATTATGGTTTGATTTTGAGGTTGAGGGACTAATGTCCAAACGTCATTTCTAACAAATTGGTTTAATTCTTCTTGCATCGCTATGACCCAAGATTCATCTTTTATGGCTTCATTAACATTTTTAGGTTCAATAGTTGAAACAAAACAAAAAAATTACTTTCGTTTTGGACTTTTGACCTTAAGGTTCTTTCGTTAATTTTTCCTACGACATTGTCTAATGGATGACTTTTAGATTCTTTGATGTTGACTATCTCTCTTTTTACTGGTTCGTCTTCTTTGTCATTTTCTATGTTTTCTTGGTTTTCAACCATTTGACTTTCAACTAAGTCATCATCTACCAAAGGTGATGTCTTAGAGGGAGGTGGACTTTCGTCAAATGTTATGTTCAATGATTCCTCAACTCTTGAGGTTTCTTTGTTCAAAACTATGTAGGTTTACTACTTTGCGAGTACCCAAGAAATACACCTTCATACAACTTTGGGTCGAACTTGGTGAGATAGTCCTTAGTGTTTAAAATGAAGCACTTGCTTCCAAAAACTCTAAAATATCCTAAATTAGACTTTTTGCCTCTATATAACTCATATGGAGTCTTTTTCAAAAATGGTCTAATTAATACTCTATTCAAGATGTATGTGGATGTATCTACGGCGTGACACCAAAACTTTTGGGGTATGTTTTGTTCATTTAACATAGTTCTACTCATTTATTGAATTGTCCTATTTTTGCGTTCTACTACACCGTTAGATTGAGGGGTTCGAGGAGCCGAGAAATTTTGTGTTATGCCATTAGAATCACAAAAAGCTCCGAATTGGATTTCGTTATCAAATTCACGACCATGGTCAGTTCTAATTGACACTATACTACTTCCTATTTGATTTTGAATTTTCTTACTTAGAATTTCAAATTTATCAAATGCCTCGTTTTTAGTTTTCAAGAACTTAGTCCAAGTATACCTAGAGTAATCATCTACTATTACCAAAGTATAGAAGTTTCCTCCGTAACTTTGTATAGCGGATGGACCAAACAAATCCATATGTAACAATTCTAGACACCTAGATGTAGACACCATGTTTTTAGCCTTATGGCTATTATGAACTTGTTTCCCAATTTTGCAAGCATCACAAAAGTGTTGGTCGTATTTCAACTTGGGTAGGTTCCTAACGAGTTCCTTAGATGATAAGGATTGGATTAGCCTCATATTAGCGTGACCTAAATGTCTATGCCATAGAGTTGAGTTTTCGTCCAGAGAGGTGAGACAAAGTTTGTCTTTAGGTGTTTTTTCTAATTTCATAACGTAAACGTTATTCTTCAAAACATCTTTTCCTACGGTTATGCCATCCTTAAGTATTTTACTTCCATTTTCACTGAAAAGGACGTTATACTTTTTGCGGCATAATTGACTAATACTAATCAAGTTAAATCCTAAGTTATCTACATGAGCAACATCATCAATAGTGAGAGACTCATGAGAGATCGTACCTTTTCCGATGATTTTACTTTTAAGGTTGCTACCGAATGTGACATTACCTCCGTCGTACACTTGGTAGGTTGAGAAAAGACTTTTGTTTCCCGTCATATGTCTAGAAAACCCACTATCTTTGATCCACTCGTCAAGTTCTAACTCAACCTTTAAGGACACCTAAGTTCAAGAAAAACTCAAGCGTTTAGTCCCCAATATCTCATGGGTCCGTTTGGGTTAAACATAACATTAACATGGTTCATGTATGGAAATGGTGGACACGTGTTCCATGGCATGTATTTGGGACCTTGAAAGTTTCTAGACATGTTTTGGTTCCAACTATTTTGATGATGATGCTATAAGTTGAAATTACTCTTTGGAAAAGGGTGTTTGGGAAAACTAGATTTAGGTGTCTGTTGAACCGTTTTGGTTCTAAACTCATTTTTAACTTGACCTTTTCCTATAGTAACTGCTTGTTTTTGTTTGTTAATTGTTGCACTAGTGCTAGGTTTCTTTGTGACCTTAACGAACTCAGTACAATCCGAATTACGAACCTTCTGTTCATCAACAGTACCCGCGGAACCTTTTGGTAGAACTGGCGGAACCAAATTTTTGGATCCGCTAGATCCGTGGGTGTCTGACTTAGTTGGAACAGGTTCTCGTACTTTCACTGTTTGTTTTTCAAAGTTCTCTAGTTTTATAAAATCTAGCTTCGCCTTATCAAGATCCAACTTTTGAGCTTTCATTATATCATCCATACAACTAATGTGTTTATCAAACCTTTTAAATTTAGAATTTAGTTTGATAAGTTGTTCCTGTGTGGATTTAAGTGTTTCTATTTCTAGTTTAAGTTCCTGACATGAGACACATGTTTCCTTAACATCTTTGCCCTTCTCTAATCTTAAAGCTTTTTCTTTTAACCAATATACTTCGTTTTCCAAAAACTCCTTTTTGGTTTTTAAGAATTTGTTTTTGTTTTTGATTTTAAAAGTAATTTCACACAGGTTGTTATATTCTATTTCTACTGTGTCATCATCAGTAGAGGAGTAGGATGAGTCAGATAGTACCTGGTTAGAGTCATTAGCCATAAGAGCAACTTCGTCATTCTTAGGCTCGTCATCATCACCTTCACTGTCACTCCAAGCTCCACTAACAAATGCCCTTTGAGACTTGTTCTTTGGAGGCTTTGGACATTCTCCTATTAGGTGACCGGAATCTCCGCACCTAAAACACTTTCTATCTACTTTTCCTTTCCTATCATCACGGTCTTTCCGGAAGGGTTTCTTTTCTTCACGAGGTTGTCTTACGAACTTTCCTCGTCTCCTGAAGAACTTCTTGAAGTCTCTAACGGCCATGGCATACTCTTCATCTTCGCTATCTGAGCTAGACTCTTCATCGTCACTTGACTCTACCCTAGCTTTTAAGGCAATGGACTTCATCTTCTCCTTCTTGCCTTTAACTATTTCTGAGTCTTTTTCCATCACCATCTCGTGAACTTTGAGATTTCCGATGAGCTCCTCCAGTGTCATGCTTGAAAGATCCTTGGATTCTTCAATAGTTGTCACCTTTGCTCTCCACTTCGGATGAAGTGCTCTAAGAAATTTCCTGACAAAATTCTTACTAGAAAAAGATTCGTCAAGTGCTTTAAGAGATGTAATAATAGTATTGAACCTAGAAAAAGCACTATCAATGGTCTCATCTTCAGAGATAACAAATTGTTCATATTGTTGAACAAGAAGATCAATTTGGTTATCTTTGACTTGTGAATTCCCTTGATGAGTGATAATCAATGATTGCCAAATATCTTTAGCCGTTTTACACATAAAAACTCTTTCATATTCTTTCTTAGGTAAGGCATGTTAAAGCATCATTTTGGCTTCATTGTTTTTGGCAATCAACTTCTTTTGCTCATCACTGTGACGAGTAAGAGAAGTACCCATATCCCGACCACTCGATATATCATTACATATGGGTTTGTAATCACCCTCTACAATGATATACCATAGATCTATGTCCTTTGACTTCACATACGTCTCAAAGCGGTTTTTCCAATATATGAAACAATTTGGTTCAAATAGTGGTGATCTTTGCATAGATTGCCCTTCTTTAAAGTTTTCAAAATCCATTGATCGTTTCAAGTTTTAAAATACAATATATTTTGAAAATCTTGATTAACGTAGCTCTGATGCCAATTGTGGAAAACTAGAAGGAGGGTTGAATAGTTTTTACCTTTTTAAAATTAATTTGCTTTGTGACTTAACATAATTTCAAAGTAAATACATACAAACAAAAAATATAAGTTAAGTAAGTAAGGAAAGGAACAATCAAACCACAACACGAAGATTTATAGTGGTTCGGCTACAAGGACTCTCTTCCTTGCCCTACTCCACTCCTCGAGCCTCTAACTCGAGAGTTTTTCTTCACTAAGAAACATACTCCCTTCTCGGCGGAGAAAACCTTTATACACGTCGCTTACACTTTATTCGGTACTAAGCTAAACACCGGGTTCTTTACAAGGGTACAACCACTCCCGTTGGTTCTTTAACAAGGGTACAACCACTCCCGACACTCTATGTGTTTTGAGGACTAAAACACTAACCGATCACTACTGAATGAATGGTATAAGAATGATGTGTAAACACTACTAGATGACACAGTAACTAACTAATCAAGACTTGCAACACAGTGTTGAAGCTTGTTGATGCTTGATCTCTTTTGCTACAAAAAGAAAGATCACTAACAATGAAGTGAATGAAATGGGTTAGTAATTATAAATGAATGAATGTATAATTTATGCTATATGAGTGATGGTTGTGCTTGAATGATCAGCTTGCTATTTATAGGCAAAACTGACCAGACAACCCGCGGATTTGGCGGATCCCAAAAATTGGTTCCGCCCTTATACTGGTTTGGTTCCGCGGGGACAAGCCAGCTAAGGGATTTCCAAATCTTTCCATATATTGTCAAGTCTTGTCAAGATCTTTCAAAGTCAACTCTTTAGCTTCAAGAGCTTTCCAAAATATATTGTAAAGTCAACTAAGATATGTAGATGATGCATGCCATGATGTCATGTGTATTTTCATTTTTAAGAAATAAAAATAAACATGTAAATGTATATATGTATGTAATGTGTAATTCCTAGTGATCATGTGATATATAAATGAGTTTTTAAAAGCTTGTTACTAAAATGTAAAAGACTTTAACATATACTTATGCTTTGCTAAAGATAAACCTTATAATTGTCATTAACAAAATAAAATAAAGATCGTAAAATATAAATAACGTTTTTAGGACGATATTTGTTTTAACAAACTCATTTTTGAAGGTATTGTTAAAAATGTTGATAGTAAATCAAAATTTTTGATGTTTCCAAGGTTCATCCAATCTATTTTGAACAAACATCAACTGCTTCCATACAAAACAGTTTATCAAACACCCAAACTTACCTAAAAACTCTTTAGTAACATGAAAATTGCTTCAACAGGGTATGGTGGGGAAGCAGTACCACTTTTTGATTCTATGATACAAGCTCAGGGTGAAGGAGCAACAAGCCCAATTGCCTCCCATCACACACCCACAACATCAGAAAACTCATCTTCACAACCATCTTCATCAACACATAGGACTGTATCCAGACAGGACTCTGATGTACCTCAGCACAGAGTTCCTACTCCCACCAATGTAGCAGATGGGGCTGACTTTGTCAGTGTGGAAAGGGCTACTTCTACTGTCTCTGGCTTAGAAGCTGGGCAGGATATAAGTAACATAGATAAGACCCAATCCATGGCAACACCAGCATTACCTAGTACTCCTGGCGGAATCCCGAGCCAAATGGAAACTCAGGGTGGCTCAGAAACTCATCATATGATGGATTATGAGTCTATGACCCACGATACACCTCTCCCTGAAGGAAACACATCAGGAAGTGTTGAGGGTAGTAAGACACTCAATGAATGATGGATTTTTGTACCAAACTTTTTGAGAAAGTAAATAACTTGGAAGCTGAACTCAAGAGCCACAAGAAGAATTTTGGGGTTGTCTACACAAAGCTGGTTCTAAAAGTGAAGAAGTTAGAGACAACAGTCAAGAACCTCAAAGGAAAGAGATCCGCAAAGATGGTGGTTTCAACAAGTTCTTCTTCTTCTAGTTCATCCAAGGGTCCAAGTACAGATGATGGTGAGGAATCTTCCAAACAGGGGAGGAAGATTGCCCAGATGGATCAAGATCCTGATATTACTTTGGTTCAAGAAGAGTATGAAACTCGGGGGAGGCAAGTAGATCAGTTGGATCAAGATACTGCTTAGATGGATGAAGGTACTGCTGGGTTTAAAGAAGGTACTGCTAGTGTTCAAGGTACTGCTAGTCTTCAGGATCTGATTGCTGCTGGATATCAAGGTACTGCCAGTGCAGTTTATTCAAGGAAATCAAGAATTTCAAGAGTAGATAAGGGCAAAGCCATAATGACAGAGCAAGAACCATCTACTAAATAGTTGTCCAAGAAGGAACAAGTTCAGTTAGCTCTTGATGAAGAATTGGCTCAAAAGTTCCATGAAGAAGAATTAGAAAGGGTTGCAGAAGAAGAAAGGTTGAGTGAAGAAGCAAGGTTGGTTGCTTTTATGATTGAAAGAAAATTTCAGACTGAAAAGGAAGAGAGAGCTGCTCAGATTCTTGTTGATAAGGAGTTAGCTGAAAATTTTCAAGAGGAAGAAAGAGCAAAGTATACTTCAGAAGAACAAAATTCAGCTATTAATGACTTATTGGAGGAGATTAGAAAGAAGCAAAATAAAAAAATAAAAAAAGTTTACAAGAAAAAGGTTCCTTCAAAAAGTGAGCAGTTAAGGTTTATGAAGAATTTCTTAAAGCACCAGGATTACTGGAAGGAGAGTTACTTCAAAGGGATGTCTAATGAAGAAATTGAAAAGGCATACTTTGAAACTTATGCAAGAATTCAGAGGCATTTGAAAGATGACAGTGCAATCATTGAAACTGAACCCAGTAAAGGTGTGAAAAGAGGAGCAGAATTATTGGAATCTGAAGAAGCAAAGAAGTAAAGAACTGAGGAAGAATCAGTTCAAGAAGAATCAGTTGAGGAAGAATCAACTGAGAAAGAAGAGAAAACATTGACTGATGAACAGATACACAGTATGATAGTGGTGGTTCCTGAATCCCTTAACATTGATCCACTTCAATCCAAGCATCCAATTATTGACTGGGAAGTGTATACAGATGGAAGGATCAAGGGATGGAAGATCATCAGGGTAGGAGGAAAGACTGAAGTGTACAAATTCTTTGAGGACATGATTAGATCTTTTGACAGAGATGATTTAGATAAGTTATGGAGTCTAGTGCAAGAAAGATTTAAAACCTCAGATACTACAAATGACAAAGATAAGGAACTATGGGTTGAGTAGAAAAGGTTGTATGAACCAGATGGAGGTAAAGCTATTTGGAGATTTCAAGCTAAAGTTTCAGACATCACTTGAAAGTTTTTTGATAACTGTGGTGTTCACAGGATTTCAACTAAAGAAGGCTTGGAAATCTATATGTTAGTGGAAAAGGATTATCCACTCAGACCAATAGTTTTAATGGCTATGATATCATCAAGGCTTAAATTTGAAGAAGAGTCTAAAATGGTAGATGAACTAATCAAAAAGATACTGCAGCTCTCAGAACAAAGAAAAGCCAGAGGACTAAGGTTATCTATGTAGTGTTTGGTAGAATCATCACAATCCCCATTTAATTCAAAGAAACTTGATAATTTAGGATAAATCACAAGTTTATGGGAGGATTGTTGGGAATTAAATGTTTTGAAGATAGTACTGCTGGAGAAATACACTAACAGTACAAACTGATAGTGTATATGTGAAGACTGTTGGAATACAACTGACAGTACAAAGTTCAAAGTTAGTACTGCTAGCTATATTGAAGGTACTACTGCATGGATAACTATCATATACGACATTGTAGAGGATAAGTATGGAAAGGATATTTTGTATAACTTAATCAGTTAGAATTATACGGTAGAATAGTTATCTTGTAAAGGACTCCTTAAGTCTATAAAAGGAGATCCTAGGTTATTAGTTTCGATATATCAGTCATAGAGTTTTTGTTAAGATTCAAGGTCATTGTAACCCTAGTGATAGCAAGATCACTCGTATTATTCAAGCAATAATATTGAATCGTTTGGTGTTAATTGTGTTGTGTTCATTGCTCATACATCCTTTACTGTTCCATTAAACAAACCAACATTCTGCTAAGTATGGTTAAGTAGATTCCGCATACTTAACTGCATTCACTCAAAGTATCTCAAACATGTTACAAAGGACTAACATCCTAAGTGTTTCACCAATCCTCTCAGTCTTTTATTTTATTTGGATGTGTATAATTCAATTTCATTTGCGTTAATTATATTGATCATTAATAACATAATCTTTGTTCTTGTTTTTGCTTTCGTGAATCGATGACAATGTTGGATGCTATTGGAGTTGTAACGGGATTTTTGTCACCAATTCATTGTATTTGTAAATCATTGTAATAGACTAGCTATTTGGACATTGTTTGTAACTGTTATTGGATTTACGGTATTGGTGTAGGATTTATTGTATGATTTGAGACAAGGGACGGAATAATATATTAGACTCGTTGAGCTTAATATATTTGGACCCGAACGGACACAAATTATCTGATAAGCCGAAAACTAATATACACGCGAATGATAACGATATAAAACTTATAAAACTTTTAATAAAAATTGATTACAATCATTTAAGTTAACTCGGGAACGTAATATAAATGGACGCGTTACGCCAAAATTTATAAAACCTTCCAACAACTTATAAGCTCATAAACATACTACAAATCTTATAAAACTTAAATAAACAATTTTATCCAAATTTATACACAATTTATACTTTTGGGATTCGGGGTAAACGTCCAACGCATTTATCGACTTATCTTTAGTCTGGTATTCATTCGATATCGTTTATTCGTTCATTCTTGATTCTATTTGTTTTGGCGTGAGTTACTGTTTGATTGTACATTTTACGACTTCTACACGAGAACGTTTTATTCCCCTTCTTCATTCTTTTCTAATTGCTTGATTTTGTTTCGTCGACTTTTACCGTTTTAACGCAATTTAATCTTGAAATGATATTTTCCAAAAACCACACGAGATACAAATGATTACTTCTTTTATCGCCATCGAAAATTAAACCCTTTTATATTAACACGAGTATTCAACAAACACTACTTCATAAATTACTTGAAGATTACTTTCTGAAACATCTTACTTACTAGGTTGTGCTGATCCAGTACCGTTGTGCTTATACTTCTTGGTTACCGTTGTGTTTCATTACTCGATGCTAGTTGTGACATTTTGCATTGTTGCGTACTAAGGTGAGTTCATAGCCCCACTTTTTACTTGCTTCAACTGTTTTATAAGCTACTTAGGGTGAGATACATGCTATTGTTTGACTATAATCACAATTGTTTGAAAATTGTACCTTGAACTAAAAACTATATTTTCTGCTTTCTGAAACTTTATTTGGGCTGAAACAACACTTATACTTTCTCGGTACTGTGAGTGAAGCAGTAGCCATTTATACTTTTCCGGTACTGTGAGTGAAGCAGTAGCCATTTATACTTTTCTGGTACTGTGAGTGAAGCAGTAGCCACTTTACGAAACATCTGATAAGCACTAAGTACCGCCCTTGCCAAAAGCAAGTCCCTCGATCATGAACCATTAATAACTTGCGAGTGAGCACGAATATAGTTTATAGACCTATAGGACTTGACCATCCCATCCCTATTGCTGGGTAGGCAACACGGGTGTGCTATATTTGAGTTAACTAGGTATTTGGCAAGATACCTAGCTCTGGGGGCAATTGTTACATTATGAAATCCGCGGTTACTGTCGACTTATGCCAGGGTTACCGGTGCCGGTTAACGTTTTGTGTGTCATGAGCTTAGTGCAGTGGTAACATCTGAACTTTTGGGCGTATAACAACGTAGCCCACTTTCTTTTAAACGTGAAATATTGTGATCAACTATTTTACTTAAACCTATGAATTCACTCAACCTTTGTGTTGACTTTTAGCATGTTTTATCTGAGGTGTTAGATCTTTTCCGCTGCATATCTTACTCTTGGAGGAGCTTGGCGAATGGCATGGCATGGTTATAGAAGACTCTGAAAACTATTTGGGACCGCTTGAAATCCTTTTATGGACCTATATTTTCCGCACTATGTTTTTTATAATGCAAATTGAATGCTTTCAATTATAATTTTTCTTCTAAAATGGTTTAAGTAAAACCGTTCTTTGTACCTTGTGTTGTGGTAACTATTCAATAGCACCCCACGACCCGTATGCTTCCGCTGATCCAATTTTGGGGTGTTACAGATGGTATCAGAGCCACAGTTTATAGAGAACTGGGTATTTTCGAGAAGTGGGGATTTTCGAAAACCTAAACTATAACTATTTTTACGAAAACTTAAATCCTATGACCGTCACATGCGTGCCTGCCAAACCGATGCCTCGCTTGTAATTTTGTTTGGATAGCATATCTATGGAGATGTTAAATGTTACATTCGATGAGATGTATGCCTTGCTATTTGATGGTTTGTATTTCACCTCATTTTCACTATTCACTATAAGTATTTTCATATACTTAAGCCTACGCACCGAACCTGTCACAAAGTTATGCTATTTCCTTACGTAACCACATTATTTGATTCGGAGTTTGGACACCTGTTGTGGTTTTAAAACGATTATAAATTAAGGGACATAGTACTAGTGTAACTAAACTGAGTATCCTGAAATTCATTGATCCTCGGTTGAGGGTAGATTGATCACCTATAATCAACCAGGAATAGTGGAGACATGGCCTGATCACCTATGTCTCAGAAATGAATTTTGCGATACTGGGAGTAGTTATAACAGGATTATGTTTTGGGTTGAATTTCTATTTTTAATTTTGGGAATGGTAAAGTTTTGCATATATACACGACGTACCGACATCGCAACACTTCACGAATCGTAATACTCTTCGAATCGCCATACCTCTCCGCTTATATGGAATCATTGTTTGTCGCCGTCTGATTACGTTCGCACCGGGTCAGGTGAGACTCGATCGATCACTATTTTAAATTCTAGTTGTCTATTTTAACTCGTTTGATATTGTATTAAACACATTTGAGTTTATCGAAGTGTTTGTATTTGTTTTGGCTCTATTTGAATTTGGATTTCTTGATTTCATGATTTTTGGGGTCTCGTTGTGAATTTGAATTTTTTTTCTTTAAACTTTATTTTGTATCTGGTTATTTTACATTCACTGTTACCCCAAACCTTACACTCAATGGATGAACCAGGTTAGATAACTAGTCGTCTAAGAAAGACCCTTCAATAGCACTTTTAGGATGAATCTCTTGATGGAGGTAAACAATGAAATAACCAACGAATCTTTTGCAGGACATAGAAAACCTACAATACGTCAATTTGTGACCCAACAGAAGCCTTAGGAACTTATATAGCAACCCGAGCCCCCCCTTTTTTTTTTTTTTGAAAAGATACCTAACCTTTCACTTATCCCTTAGGAATACCAGTAGTCTACCTTAATACCCTGTTATAAAACAATGAACTGCGATACGTTATTTTACGGAATATATATATAAATTAATACGATATTTTGAAAACAACATTTCCGGAAAACTATTTTTGGATGCGTTATTTTGGGCACGCTATTTCAACATACTGTTTTTAATACTATCTGGTACGGTCAACATTGGTTCCGCTATCTTTAAAGACATATTATATTGATGTACCATTTTGGGAACTGTTTTGGATACACTATTGGTAAACTATTTTGAGAACTGTTTTGGATACACCATTTTGAACACACCATTTTGAGACACGCTATTTTGGAAGTATTATTTTAGAAACACTATTCAGGAATACTATTCGAAAGCCATTTCTGAAGACATTACTACTCTGGTATTACCTTAGGCCATTAGGTCACATATCGCGTTTTCCCCTGCCCCTCAACTTGTAAGAAAGCTCGCGAACACCGCATTATAAGCCGATGAGTCGGACGACCCCATTAGTTGCCTTAGGAAGTAACCCATCAATTGAAATGTACACCTCAATGGTTTAGTCGTACGAATTGGACCTTGAAGACTATAAAGGAGATAATAGTACTCATGAGAAAGCATTAACCTTAAGTGGTAAGTAGTGTTACCTGTATTAGCCATGATAACGAGGTTCGCCCTATTATTCGTGTTTTGAAGTTGATACTGGTTTAGATAATTCAAATTTTGTTAGTTAAGGTTTTGTACACACCATGGATCATAAACCACTTACCTAGAAAGATCATTAACCATTTCACACCTTTACACTTTGACCGTGGGCCCATAACCCGCAGGTCGTCAACTATAGCACATTCAATAGCATTCGTTATCCTTTTTACACATCCTAAACACATTTTATTTTTCAACATTTTCGTTTTAATAGACACCGCTGATGGGGCATATTAGCCGCGATATAAATAGTTTCAAATCATTACCTTAACTTAGTATATACTTATCTCATTCTCTCATACATTCGTAACTTACCGCGTTTTTACTCTCATATTTTTACTTATCCCATTTTGGTTATCTACGCACTTAAGCAATATCGTTCTATTTAAATTTTTACGAACCATCATACTTCAATTACATTCTGTATTTTCGCTATTATTGAACATTTAATAATCAAAGTGTCAAATGCAACTATGATATTACTACATACTATAAAATAATTATCATCATGTTATTTCACTTTTAATTCGTTATCTTAACAATTATCTAATCAAGCTTTTCGATAAGTAACCAACCCATTTACTACATCATTTTACATCCCATTATTATTACCACTACACACACTTTCACGCAAACCGTTTCGATTATTTTACCGACTGTTTTGCGGTCATCCTACAAAATATTTTACTACTGTATTCTAAAAACAAAATTTTGACCTTACCATTATTTTATAAACAATGAATTGATTTCTTAACATCATTCCACTAGTTATTTTACAAACCGATTTATTGTCTTACTAATATATCACAAACTGCGATTTTGTTATTATTTTATAAACAATGAATTGTTTTCCTACTGCCATATAAATTATTTTACAACCCATTATAAAAGCTATCCTACTACTATTTCATAAACCAACGAACAATTTCACAAAAATTTTATAAACTATGTTGCAATCATTCTACAAGCTTTAAAACAGTCTAATGGACCATTTTACTCCTCTGTGAGCTGATTTAGCCACTGTTTGATTTTAAAACAATAAAACTGTGTTATTATTATCTTACAAATTATTTCGCCATTACTTCCCAAAACTATTTTACTGTCACCCGACGAACCATTTTGCTACTAAATCACTAAGTAAACTACAGCTTCGCTAATATTTTATAGATAATAAATGATTTTCTTATTACTCTATGCATTGTCTTACAAATCATCTCATAAGTTATTGTGTAACCCGATCTTCATCTTTCTAATATATCACAAATTTAACTATGGTTTTTTCATTATTTTATAAATAATAAATCGCTCCCTATCACTTTATAAACTGTCCTACAATCTATTTTACAAAGTATTTTACAATCACCATGTAAACCATTTACTTCCATGAAAAGTGTTTTCATACTATTACTTCATAAATAGAATAACCAATATTTCCTTTTGAAAATAGATCAAACCTTAGAAGTGGATCCCACACTTTCGTTTGAGACTATAGATAACAACCTACCAAGCCTTGATACTATTTCATCACTAAATAAGTTACCTCATTCGCTCCATGCGATTAGATTCCCAGATTAGTAGTGCATGCGTTGAACTAGGTTGTCAATATACCATCGCTCTTAAGATATTGTACCCTCTAGGAACTCTAGACAACACAGACTCGAAACCCCTTTCTTTTATGTAACCCGCTTCCTTGCAAAGCTCTGACTTTCTTTTATGTGACACGACTTCTGCACCGGGGTGCCAAGAGATCTTAGCCTACCTAGCGACTATTAATACCCAACCACACCTTGTAAACAGGGAGGACTTTTCTCAACATAGTATCGAGCTGATTCAGGCCTTTTAGGTCACTAGTGTTGCCATTTAAGTCAAGATACCCCTTAACACCAAGTTATCCCTTTCAGACCGCCAGTACAACAATTTCTATCAGGATACCTTTTAGTACCATTAAACAAGTTGGAATACTTACATCTATGAGCTTCGCCTGGTATTAAACATTGAACCCCACTCAGCATTGGCAATTAGATCTTTTCCTTGGATATTTAGAATCATAGATGGACGTACATGCTCAACTATCCTTCTTCTTTGATGTTCTTACTTATAAGGATCTTTCTTAAAATACTTTTATGTCAACCTTGAAAACCGTAGTTATATTTTTCCTGAAATACCTATTTTGATGGTTAAAGTTCTTCTGGTCAAACTTTACCAAACTTTTGGTAAGAAATGTCAAACGTAAATTTTTGTGAAAATTATCTTACCCATACCACGATTGAAAACCCAATTTTACAAACTTATAAAATCTTTTGAAACTTTGTCATCTTATGTAATTGTAATTTCCCAAAAAAGAAGATTGTAATACTTGGAAAGTTATTTTGGTCAAAACCGTATAAACACCTACCCAAATAAAATTTTCAAACAAAATTTCATCCATTCCTCTAAGGAGGAAAACGCTCAATTTTGAAACATATCTTGAAGATCAGTCACCTCTCCATTTTTACTACGTCACATGTATCAGGTTGAAATTTTGCGTCACTAGAGTATAGACCATGCATTGGAATTAGACCGCGAGGATTTAAGAGGAGACCACTCTAACAAAATTGTGAAACATCGCGTAGTTAAGACTTAAACTGTGTTCCCCTATTAAACTTGTGAAACATCGCGTAGTTAAGACTTAAACTGTGTTCCCCAATTAAACTTACTCCAGGAACCACTGTACCTCACCAAAATTGATGTAACTATTAATTAACACACAAGCTACACTAAATTAACCACTAATTAACCCTAGATCTAGAGAGAGAAAGATAGAGAGAGAAAGAGGGAGTGAAAGGTGATTATAATAATAGGAGAATGATTAAGCTTCAACCAACCAACCCTCTTCCTTTTAGATGCAGTGGAATGAAATGTGGGAGCATCACTTAGTTGAGAAAACCTACGTCCTATATTGATCCACCTTTTAGGTTTCTGAATCTTTTCTTTTGGTTCAATGGGTTTGTTTGGTTTGATTGTCTTAGTCGATTGTGCCTTTGCACGTGAATTCACTTCTTGATGATATTTTGACACACAGACATTGCAACTACTCTTAGATGCTAGCCAATTCCTATTTGTTTGTAGAGTGCTCCTAGGTCTTGGTTTGCTACTACTAGCAGTGTTCTGTAAAACAGTGGAAAGCATCACACAAGGTTTTGACCCTAGAATTCCATCCTTTTGAAGCAGTGCATTTTTCCTAGCTTTTTCTAGATCATAGTTCTTGTACATGTCATTTATGCCATAAGACTCTTTACTTTTAATGCTCGGCTTAGACCCTGTTTTTGAACTATTCCTAGATGAGCCAGTTATAATCACGTGTTGAGGCTTTGCAGAAACAGATGCATTTTCCTTAGGCCAAGAATGTGAAGTGACTGGTTTTGTTAAATCATTTTTCCCAACAACTTGTGAGGCAAACCGATATTTTGAAAATTTATATCGTTCAGATTTAAATGTAGTTGGTTGTCTAACCACTGATTATTTTCTGATAGGTTGTAGAATCGGTTTCCCCAAGATTGATGGTTTTGCAAACTTAGTATCCACACTCTGGCCAGTCAATCTTCGTAATTTGTTATGCAATGCAGCATGAGCAAACACCTTTGCTTGAATTTGACCTTTCAATAACTCATTTTCCTTAACTAATGTATCCATACGTTTACTTTCTTCATTCAAAGATTTACCATTGTTGCCCGAAGTTAGATATTCGTTTTGCAGTTTAAGTTCAAGTGAGATGCAATGTGCCTCTAGTAATGAAAAATCTTTTTGAAACTGGGAAATGGTCTTTTTGAGACAAGTATTTTCAAACTCGAGAGTTTGGTTTGATGGTACATTTGTTTTGTTTTCATTTAATGAATCAGGCAAAGGTTGTTTGACAAGATGTTCGTCAACATTCTGATCAACCCCTCCTTCATTTTTGAATTCAGGTTGTTCAATAAGTTGGCGATCATGAGCAGATATATCAATATTGACAACTGATTGTACCTCAGCCATTGGCTCTTTGTCAAATATGGGCTCTGTGTCATGTGTGGGTCTGACATCTGCATAATCAGCATCTGTATCATTCCTTGATCTACTGTTGTCATCCTTAGCCATTGGCTCTTTGTCAAATATGGGCTCTGTGTCTATTCCATTGCTTTCTGTATCTATCCCACTGCTTTCTGTAACACCCAAATTAGCTTCCAATGCTTTACCCGTATTAGCTTGCTCTTCTTGAATCTGCAACTTCTTTTCATTCACTCTTTTGTCATACTCTCTTCTGTGAAGTACTCTTTCAGCAATTGACTTCTCAACAGAATCCATTTGTTGAATCAATATGTCTTTGAAAGTTTGAACCTCGATTCGAGTGTATTCTAAAAAATACTTGCGTGCCATTACACTGTCGTAATCCGAAGAGAACCGCGAATTGATGAACTGCTGAAACTGTTCCTTGAGCACTCTAAAGGCGACCGTGGATCCATTCTCGTGAAATTCTTCATTTTCTAGTTGCTTCTCTAGTTGATCCACGTTGAGAAACATGGTTTTTGTGAACACCTCAATGTCTTCTCCAAAGAGTGATGGAAATGCCCGTTTAAATCCATACTCGGTACGAGTTTCTGCTAAGTCTTTGTTTGAGAGAACTTTAAGGTGTGAATGAAGTAATTTAAAACATTCCATGCATTTCTCTTTCGTTTCTCTCTCTTTTTCTTGCATTAATAGCTCTTGCGTATCGCTCTCTTGAGATCCTTGAGAAACAAGGTTTGGTGGTGAAGAAATGGAGGAAGGTGACATCTGTTCATTCATTTGCGACCTTGATTGATACATTTTCTCTCCCCCTTGATTGTTGCGATGAAATCGGAAGAATCAAACTAAAATGCGTAAAGTTGATGTGTCACACACAAGGTCGAATAACGGTTGTTGAAGTAACTTGTGAATTGTGGAAAGATTAACTTGAAGTAACTTGTGGATGTAGAATCTTTAAAGGATAATAACGGTTGTTGGTGTAGATTAGATTTGTGAACGGTGAATAACTTGAAGAAACTCTGAGGATTTTACTCTAAAAACTCGAAGAATTCGATCGTTGAATCTCGGAGGATTTTACACTAGAAACTCAGTTACTTTTCTAAGTAGATGAGAAAGTTGATTAAATCAATGAACTCGGTTAAGTCCCAACTTGGATAAGTCCAAACTCAATTAATATCAAACTTGGTGAGGTCCAAACTTAGGTGAACTCGGTGAAGTCCAAACTTAGGTGAACTCGATTAAGTCCAAATTTAGGTGAACTCAGTGAAGTCCAAACTTAGGTGAACTCAGTGAAGTCCAAACTTAGGTGAACTCGGTGAAATCCAAACTTAGGTGAACTCGGTGAAGTCCAAATTTAGGTGAACTCAGTGAAGTCCAAACTTAGATGAACTCACTGAATTAGTAAAATATTATACACCTAACTCGAGCAACTTTTATAAGAAACGCTATTAAAATATTATAAGTGAATCTCGGTGGAACTTTTTAAAAGTGAAACTCGGTTATATTGTATTAAAATAACAGAAACTCGAGGACCCACTGACTAAGACCCACTAAACTCGGTTATTATAATCTCGAGGAAGCAACTTTTATAAATGAAACTCGAGTAAAATATTTTCAGTAACTCAAGCAATTTTTTTTTTAACTGGATAAAGCACTTTCTAACTCGAGTATACTTTACCAAACTCGATTAAATCACCAAACTTGGTGAATTAGTCACTGAACTCGGGCAAAGAACAGAAATATCTCGGATGAACAGTGACAACTCGGGTGAACACTAATTTTTTAGATTTTTGTAATTTTTCACTTAGATCTAATCTTTAACAACCTAAATTACCCCTAAGCGAATGATACCAATTGATGTAACTATTAATTAACACACAAGCTACACTAAATTAACCACTAATTAACCCTAGATCTAGAGAGAGAAAGAGGGAGTGGAAGGTGATTATAATAATAGGAGAATGATTAAGCTTCAACCTACCAACCCTCTCCCTTGAATGGGAGGGGGTATTTATAGTTTTTACATGTGCATGGGCTTGTAGCCCTAATTAACATACATAAACATAATTAAATAAATAAACGACACAGCCCATGGGCCTTCTACACGGGCTGGGCCTTAAATCAAACCTAAAGGCCTAAGCAACCTATTACATTATGATCAATACTTGAATTAATACAAAACGTGTTCCCAACAAAAATCGCTAGAAGGAGACAACTTATGACAGACAACCTAGATACCTTTCACAAGCAAAGAGAAACCCTTAAAACAACCTAGTGAGACCTAAATCCGCTGCTAGTACCATCACCCCTTCACCGACACCGTTCCGGCAGATAACTTGAACTAAATCGCGAGGACGCGATTCTTTTTTAGAGGAATGTGGTGTAACAACCGACAATTTTCCAAAACTTATTTTACAAACCAAAATATTTATTTTTGATTTTCCTTAGCTTTTTAATTAAATAAATTAACTCCGAGAAAGTTGTATGTATTAATACTCGTTTCTATTGGAAAACTTATTTCAGACTCAATGGCGCAAGTCCCGTAATTTAAAACGGACGTTTGCTACGTCAAATGGGGCCCACAAGGCTTTTACTAAAAGAATTGCAAAGTTACACTTTCTAACCCCATGCCCTAATTTCACCGCTACCCCCTTTACTTTCTTTTGTCCACGTTTAGTCCCTCCAGGAGTATAAAACCCCCTAGGATTCACTGTTCACTCATTCCCCTCTCTCACCCTCACCGGATTTTCTCTCTCTCCTCTCTTATAATATTTTTTCGGCGCCGCCAACTTTTCGATGACATTTTCCAGCGAAGTAGATCCGTAGCACCAGCGTGTAGATCCGGTCAAGGGGAACATTTCTGGAGTAATTGGAGTCATAAGGAGCTCGTTTGGTTTGTTTTTAGAGCACACCGTCGTACACCACCACTCACCGCCGTGAGCAACCACCCTCCTCACCCTTCTCTTTTGCTTGGTAAGCACCACGCGCTGCTTTTTCCATTATTTTTCTTTTATGTCGAAACCCTAATTAGGATTATTAAAAACTTAAAAATGATTTCGAAGCTAAACTAGTTAAACAAACGTTTTTAATGACAAAAATTCGTGTGGATCTATGTTTTTAACATGAAACTCGTTCGACTCGTGGGTGAGTCAACTCGACTCAGTGGGTGAGTGAGTTGACTCGGTACCAATTTACATTTGACGTTCTAGCACTCTTGGCCATTCGTTGTTGTCGTTATTTTTTGGTTTTGACCCGACTAGGGTTTGAGTCGCGACTCGTTATGAGTCACGGCTAGTGTTTGGATTTACATAGTGACTTATTTTGACTCGGGTTTGGCACTTGTTTGTGATTGTGTATACTATGCTAGCTTGTTTGTGTACTTTCTCGGTTATTTGTTGCTAAGTTGACCCGTTTCAGGGCAAGTCGTGACTCGTTATGAGTCACGACATTAGAATGATGATTTTAGTTTTGATGAGTTTATTTATTTTTGAGTCGTCACCATTATTTGTGATGCTTTTTTGTCGTTGTATTGTTTCTGTTGGACTTGGGTACGATTTGTCTTGGGTGAGACCATTGTTAAGGGCTGTTTGTTCGGTTAATTATCGTACCACGACCCTCGTCTTGGCTTGTTTGTAGGTTTAACGACACACCCAAGGTGGGGTTGTGCCTATTATGTACCCACGATGCATATAGCACCATTGGGGGACTTGGTTTTAAGATTAGCCATAATGGCTCTTGGTTCACGCCTAGGCTCAAATGGTTGGGTGATCATTGTTTGTGTGTTTGGAACCAACGAGGCACCACCTAGGATGTCCTCGTTGTGGAAATGGTCTCGTCTAGACAACCCATATAGGGCGTGCCTTAGCCATCCCAAACCATCACCAAGTGGCGATTTGTTGTTCGTATTAACATGTTCTCGACACCTCTTGGTGTCGAGTCGTATCAGTTAAACCAATTTGCCAAGATGTTGTGTATTTTATTTGCCAAAACTGAAATCTGTTTAAGTCCTTGCGTATTTTAAGTTTAGCTTTGGTTTTGGGCTCACAAGCCCATTTATCTTTGCTTTGTGTTGGTAAATTCTCGGGCCGAAGCCCAAAGGATTGTGTATACGGGAAGGTCATTGGGCCAAAGCTCAATGACTATTATAGAGTCTTTTTTTTATTTGGGTGCGTATAATTCAATTTCATTTGCTTTAATTATATTGATCATTACTAACTTAATCTTGTTCTTGTTTTTGCTTTCGTGAATCGATGACAATGTTGGATGCTATTGGAGTTGTAACAGGATTTTTGTCACCAATTCATTGTATTTGTAATCATTGCAATAGACTAGCTATTTGGAAATTGTTTGTAACCATCATTGGATTTACGGTATTAGTGTAGGATTTATTGTATGATTTGAGACAAGGGACGGAAGAATATATTAGACTCGTTAAGCTTAGTATATTTGGACCCTAACGGACACAAATTATCCGATAAGCCGAAAACTAATATACACGCGAATGATATTGATTTAAAACTTATAAAACTTTTAAAACTTGTAATAAAACTTGATTACAATCATTTACGTTAACTCGGGAACGTAATATAAACGGACGCGTTACGCTAAAATTTATAAAACCTTCCAACAACTTATAAACTCATAAACGTACTACAAATCTTATAAAACTTAGATAAACAATTTTATCCAAATTTATACACAAGTTATACTTTTGGGATTCGGGGTAAACATCCAACGCATTCATCGAATTATCTTTAGTCTGGTATTCATTCGATATCGTTTATTCGTTCATTCTAGATTATATTTGTTTTGGCGTGAGTTACTGATGAACTCAAATAAGTACATTTTATTACCATCATTTATCCTATTTATTTGACTTGTTTTATTATATTATATATGAGAATTGATACGTTAATGTTTACTTTTGTAATTCTCAGGTAAAAACAAGTATTATGTGAAACTTGGCGATTTTGGACTAATTATGGAGCAAAACAAGCAAGATGTTAAGAGTCTACTGAAATGTACAAGATCAAGATCATTCTGCTCCAGCTACGCCGTAACATACTTCCTACATACGGCGTATCACTATCAAGATTTCACAAGTTACAATCCAAGACAGCAAAGGACATGCGCCGCATAGAGAAATGGAGTTACGCCGCATCTTAAGGCGGTGTACGAATATTCCTGAATATATTAATCTTGGACCCCACGCGAAGTTAAGTCAATGCGCCGCATCTACTTATCCTATGCGCCGCATCTAACCCTCAGACAGAAACTATAAATACCCCAAGGCCAGACGAATTTCGGGACAGTTAGCAAAAACTTAGAAGAGAGAGACAGAAACCCTAAAGCCGAATTCAGACGTATTAGCAGCACAAGACACACCCTAAACGAAGATACAAGAGCTGTAAGAAGGTCCTGCATGTATTCAATTCATTAAGTAGTTTTGTTTTATTGTATTAGTACACTTTAATTCATCAGGATTGATGGGCTGATGTCATGTGACTCCGGAAAATCATGTCCACCCCTTAAAATTGCTTTCCCATTAATTAAAGTTTATATGTTGATGTCTTTGGTGACTTTTATTAGTGCATTGATAACCTCTGTGTCTAGCTGAGCATTGCTTGGGTCGCCATGCCCCTTCCTCGCCTATTTGTTTCAGCGTCTCTTAAATAAATAGGATAGACATAAGTAATCATTAAGGGTTTACTCGCCGATAAGATTAGAGCCAACGAGAAAGGGTTAATTATATACACTTCATATAAAACTAGCAATAAAACAAGTGACAAGCTACTTAATTATCAGGACAGGTCTTCTTATTGTCTCAAGTATCTATCTGTGTACGTGTGTGCTAATCGCTGATTCGTGCTCATTAGTTTAGTTTATTATTTAATCATAACCAAACCGTGCCAGTCTCTCAGGCTGACCCCCCTTGCGTTAGATTAGGTTGTACAGCTAACTTAAGAAATTAAAATACTGATTAGAATAACTAGATAATACGTTCCACTCTTAGTGATCGACACTCTACTTACCATTATATTCATACTGACCGGGTACACTGCTCGTTAAGTGTGTGTGTTATTGATAAGTCGGCTAAATATAAATTTAAAACTTGAGTAGGCATTAATACTGCTAAACCGCAACGACACACGCGCCCACCAAGTTTTTGGCGCCGCTGCCGGGGAGTGAATTGTTATTATCTGTTAATTTGATTAGTATTTTAATTAGTTTTCTTTTTAGATTCTAACCACTAACCCTGTTATATATTAGATAAATTGCATTCATTGTATTATTTGCATATTTTCTGTTTTTGTGTGTTTTTATTTTCTTTAAATTTTGTTTCTTTTTGTTTGATTTTATTTTTGTTTTTCTTTTTTTTATTTTTTCTGCATTCTGCTATCGTTGTACTGTGCTAATACAAACGATACGGCGCATCTGTTTTCACAGATACGGCGTATTGCGTTTAACTTTTATAAAATACAACGCGTTTAATAAATTCGAGTACGACGCATCTTTCCCCAAGATACGGCGTATTCTGTTTTTAATAAAAAAAATTTCTAAACCTTAACGCCATACGACGCATCTGTTTTAACAGATACGGCATATTTACGATTTAAATTAAAAACAGTTTTCGAATTTTTATACAGATACGACGCATCGATCTTTATCGATACGGCGCATCTTCTAAATCAAAAAATCTTGTATTTTGAAACGTAACGAAAATACGGCGCATTAGCTTCTGTTAATACGACGCATTTAATTTTAATAAACATAAACGATTTTTGATAAATTAAATCTGATACGGCGCATTCTAAATTATAAGCGGCGTATCTATTTTCTGAATAAAAGTCTGATCATATTTTAACGATTATAAGATACGGCGTATCCAACTTTTTGGATACGGCGCATCGTCTACTGATATCAGCAAATTTTATTTTACTTTGATTGTTTCACTCTTCTTTTGCACGAGTAAGTTTTATTTCAGGAAGATGGACGATCCGGATATTACAATGGAAGAATATGTCAAGCTTATAGAGGAAAGAGCCTTGAGCAATAATCAGGTGTATGATTGGAAAAGAGCAAGATATGGTGCACAAGTCATTGAGACGAAAGAAATCACTATGGAAGAATACTTGATTTTAGGACAAGAAAAGTCAAGGAAAGAAAGAAACAAATTGCCATTTCAACACACTTGGTGTATGTCAAATGATGATGAGGAGGAGTCATATACCGTGAAACCAATTCCGGCAATTGTTATTGATAGTACTTTTTCTCCGGAGATTGCACAAGATGATGTGTATACGGAACCTTACGTTGAAGAATATTCTGCAATCGTATTACCACCATTAGACAATCCATCGGATGAAGATGAAAAGTATTCTAATTTTGATTTCGAACCATTTGACGCAATTGTATATGATGACATACCTCAACCAGATTTTGACCCAACGAGGGATTTTGAAGAAATCTGGGATGACTTGTTTAAAAATGAAATTCGGGACGATGCTGAAATTGCAAGACCACTAGTTAAAGATGGAGATTCACAAGATGAATTGGAGTCACTTACAACACAAAGTGCACATGAAGCACCTGTGATCAACCCGTTTTTGGTGGAGCTCGAGGAAGAGTTTGGTGATGAGCTCTTAAACATTGCTATGATTGATGAAGATGATGATTTCGACCCTATGAAGGATATAGAGGAACTCGAACTTTTACTTGCCAAAGACCCTTTCTCATCTTCTGCGGAAGTCAAGGGACGCCTTACTACCAAAGAGACTAACCAAGAAGAAAGGAGACTCATTTTTCCTCAACACACTACTCTTTCAGATGGAATGGTCAAGTCATCCAATTTATCAACCAAACCGGGTAAGGATAGGAAAGATGTACATATATTGCCAAGGTATGATCTTTATTTATTTCTTCCATCTTTACTAGAAAATTTACACTCTTTTCGTGTTTATTGCTACTATCACCCGCACTTGATCCCAAGTGGGGGGAACAACACCCCATTACACAGTAAATAAGGGTGGAGTCAGGCTCGTGACTCGAACAAAAACAAGCGCTTCGTGGGAGGCAACCCATGCTTAACTTTTGTGTTATTTTCTGATTTTGTGTCGAGTCTGTCAAACCTGCAGAAGATACGGCGCATCTCAATCCTAAGATGCGACGCATCGCCTGCACTGGTCATATCTTATTTAATTTTCTGCATTTTTATTATTTTTGACTTTAAAACTTTCTGTCAGTATTTTAATGCGGCGCATCCCTGGTTAAGGATGCGACGCATCTTCTATTCTGATTCGTATTTATTCCAGGCTTGATACGGCGTATCTTCTTCCATAAGATACGGCGTATCGACTGACCTAATGATTTACGGTTTAATTCTTTTGCTTTTATTTTTACTAACTACTAATGTATTATGCAAGTTTGAACCTTCTTAACTCAGGTGTGTTAAAGTCTTAATGGTATTATAGATTCCTGCATTCTTGTGGATACATCATCTATGAAGCTTAAACGTTCTAATCCACAAGAAAGTTGATTTTTGCTCTTATATGAATAATGGAGGATCATACCGAGCAAATCTCAGGGGAGTTTTTCTGTTCTAATTCTTTTATTTTCAGTTTTTAACCTTTGACACAAACAACGAGGACGTTGTTTAACTTAAGTGGGGGGATTGGAGAATTAGAACACTTACTTGTCCTAAACTTTTTCAAAATATGCTTAAAATGCGCTTAATATATCAAAATTAAAAATTTTTAGCATGTTTTTGTTTAAAGTCTAAATTACATAGCTGCACACATAACATTATTTTCAAAAATTGTGAACTTATCAAAATTCACAAATCTATCAGTGTGCCGGTGACTTGTAAACTTTAGAACTTGGCTTGTATACTATTCGAGACCACCATAATAAGTATTATCTATATAATTGGAATGACTTGTCTAAATTGGTAAATTTCTTGGATTACACCCAAATAGCCTTTATATGTTATGTGATATTAACTAACTACACTGGTTAGTTAACCCCCGTATAAACCCTTTGTTACTCTCACTTTTAGAGTAAGATACCTCTAGAAAAACCCTCAGAGCCATTCCTTTCGTTTCTTACACCTTTGTTATAATGTTTCGATACACCCTTTCACCTTAGCCTACCCTGTAGATTAAAATCCGTGGTTAATTGCTTTAGGCAAAGTGTGTTTCCTTACATTACTTGTGTTCGCGTGCGTAATTCATTATCTTTGGTTGAGTCAGGAAATTGCACAATGCAATTGGTATGAAAGTAAATATTGTATATCTTTGAGTTTATTTTTCGTGTGTTTACTACTTTCGCTATTACAGTTATTTCTGAAAGTATGAAGAGTATGGAAAAATTATCCGGAAAAATAGTGATAGAAAAGTTGTGAAATTTTACACATATGTTGATGTCAAAAAAAAAAAAAAAAAAAAAAAAAAAAAAAAAAAAAAAAAGGAAAAAAGGGAAAAAAAAAAAGGAAGAGTTGGAAATTTTTTTTAAACCAAAAACTTATGTAAAGTTTTGTATTTAAGGGGGAAATTATCCCACTATTTGTTGTATATTATATTTATGGATTGAATGGGATTTGGCCCGGGTTATGGGAACGCCAATTTGGGTTTTATTCTTTGTTTGGGGATCTTGTTGGTAAAATTCGGGTCTACCTAAAGCGTGTGTTTCAAGGGTTAAAGCGTGGTTATTCAAGGGTATGAGCCCTTATTAATGGGAGGGTTTGGGGGAAAGTAATTTACCACATTTTAGGATTTTAATTTATCTGTTTTGTTTTTTTTTCATTTTACACCAATTTGTACCCCAAAATTTTTATCCATACCCTATATCATTTTTATCCAAAACCTTTGATTTATTGAGATTTGGATTTGAGCAATTTAAGTATCGTAGTCGTGGATTCGGCATGTTTTTATGATTTTGTCCCCCTTTTTTGATATAATATTATTGGTAAAGTTTTCTTGGCCCTTTCTTTGCCCATTCGAGTTAAGGATTTTAGCAATTGCAAGTATCGTGGTCGTGGATTCGGGTCATGTATTTGTGATTTTGTCGCCTTTTCTGGAATTTGAGATCGATGAGATTAAGAAGAATGATCAAACCCCAACCCAAAAAAACCCCTTTTTTCCGCTTTTTTGACTTATTATTTTCCCTTTTTTTTAGTGGGGGGGATGGAATTTCTTGCCAAGCTTATGATAGAAAAATTCGTACGCTGGAAGTTTTTAAAAGATTAGATTTGCTTTTACGAAATATTTTAATTTTTTTTTAATTCTTTTGGTGTTTTTTTGGGGAATTTTGACAAAAAGAAACATTTCTTTTAAAATAAAAATAAATCCCCAATATCTTTTAGGAAAACAATTTTTATAAATTTATTTAAATTTTTTTTGGGGACAAGTAAAGTTCAAGTGGGGGGAAAATTTTTGAACTCAAAAATTTAATTTTTTTTCCCCAAAAAAAATTATTTTTTTGAATTTTTTTACAAAAAATTGAGAATTGATAGTTAATGTTTAATTTTTAATTTCAGGGTAAAAAAAGGATTATGTGAAACTTGGCGATTTTGGACTAATTAAGGGCAAAACAAGCAAGAAGAAAAAAGTTAAGAAAAGTACCAAAATCAAATATTCTGCCCAAAACGCCGCAACATACTTCCCAAACGGGTTCCCCTATAAATTTCACAAGTTTCAAACCAAACAGAAAGGGC
>CP139509.1:300434304-300642369 GCA_021014915.2 Artemisia tridentata subsp. tridentata | reverse complement strand
ATCTTGATTTTTAGGCTTCAATAATAAAACCCTAATTTTTCTTATTGCTTTCTCCCCTTGGTATATTCTAGATAACCCTTATTATTAGGAATTGTAATTGGGATCAATTTTGGTTTCCTTTTTCCCTCCCCTACAATATTCGCCCCCCCCCCCCCTTATAATATATATATATATATATATATATATATATATATATATATATATATATATATATATATATATATATATATATATAATATATATATATATATATATATATATATTAATATTAATTATTACACTTAAAACCTTGTATTTTGTTTTTTTATAAAAGCCTATACCGAAATCTAACAACTTACGCGATAAACCTTCATTTTACGAGAACCTGAATAATTATCATTTTCAAAGTTTCCAAAAATAGGATTTCACACTTATCATTAATATAACCTTTAAAACCGAACACCAAGTAACTTACTAACGCTCAAAAACTTGAACAAAACTTACTACGCAAAAACCCCGAATCACAAAACCGTAAAACTCATTTCCACGACACAAAAAGTATACAAAATGAACTTCCCCGAATCCAACATCACAACAAACACATAACGATCGAATACCAAACACACACATAAACTCATGAAAACCTCTAAACCACCAAACAAAATTTAACAAGTCAACATTATTGGTTTGACTAACCTGCCAAAACCACGGTTGTTACATTATCCCCCCACTTAGAGAAATCTCGTCCCGAGATTTAACTACTCGAGTCACCAGTAACATCAGCAAAAGAAAATTTGTGGATATCCAAGCGGGATAATACCACGCCATAAAACCATAAATCACTAGCACTTCTTATGACTATGGGGAATTCTACCACGCCATACAGTCACAGAGAAAGTATCACAAGATATGAACCAATTGAATACTCAAATACACACGATAGAAAACATTACCGACAATCCAACGATACACGGAAATATATACATTACTCCGATCAATAACACAAATGACCCAAACGATTTCTCACAGGTAGGCACGTTACCCCCGATCCAAAAGAAAATCCAAACGGTAACCACAAGTAGCACACACATATAATAGTTACACATAGTACCAACATTAATTAAAACATTCATGAATACCCAGCATCTAACTTCCACGATCTAAATCCAACTACAAATGATCTGCTCACCCACGCTAGGGTGCAAATAGCAGCACCACAATCTTGAACAAAAGAAACATCCAACATCAAATTTGTACACTCTCTTAATCCATTCACTTAAGAATGATAAGCCGTACTCATCTACAACCGCGTTCTCAAAGCTCTATAGAACGTATACCACAATCGCGAAGTAAGTATCTCATCATGATCTAAGATGATCGACGCGACACTCCATGTCTCACCAACCACATCAGCAAACAAATTTGAGTACTTAGACCTCATCTGATCCTCGCGCTCCCAAGTAAACTCAGGACCACGCTTCGAATTCCAACGTACCTTTACTAAAGCTATCTTACCAAGTTTCAAACCCTTGACCACTCGGTCCATAATCTCAACAGGCTCAACAAAATGAAAGGTCCTGTTAACCTTAATCTCATCTAATGGCACATGCAGACTAGCATCCGCCAAACACTTCTTCAAATTAGATACGTGAAACGTATCATGCACACTACTTAACTCCTCAGACAATTTCAACCGATATGCCACAAGTCCAATCCTTTCCGTAATCTCAAACGATCCTACATATCTCGGTGCTAATTTTCCTTTCTTACCGAAACGAACAACACCCTTCCAGGGAGACACTTCCAACATCACACGATCGCCTACATTGAACTCCAAAGGCTTACGGCGATTATCCGCATAACTCTTTTGGCGATCCCTTGCTGCCTTAAATCTTTCCTTGATTCCCGATTGCAATGTCATGCACATAGCTCGCACACGCTTAGGCTTAATCCTTTCCTTCCTACTCAACGCATCAGCCACCAGATTCACCTTTCCAGGATGATAGCGAATCTCACAATCATAATCATTAAACAGTTCAATCCATCTTCTCTGTCGCATATTCAGCTCCTACTGGCTGAAGATATGCTGAAGACTCTTATGATATGTATAAACAACACTCTTTGTGCCATACAGATAATGTCTCCAATTCTTTAGAGCGAACACTACCGCACCAAGCTCTAAATCATGAGTGGTGTAATTTTTCTCATGAATTTTGAGTTGTCGGGATACATAGGCTATCACTTTCCCTCTCTGCATCAGTACACACCCAAAACCTTGATTCGACGCATCATAATACAACACCAAGTCATCTGGTTCATCTGGAAGCGCCAGAATAGGTGAATTGCACAAATTATCCTTTAACGTCTGAAAAGCCACCTCTTGTTCTTCTCCCCAGACATACTTCTTATTCTTCTGGGTCAACAACGTGAGGGGTTTGGCAATCTTTGATAAATTCGCTATAAATCTTCTGTAGTACCCTGCCAATCCTAAGAAAGAACGTATCTCAGACGGCGTCGTAGGAGCCTTCCAATTCTTGACCGCTTCGACCTTTCCAGGTCTACATGTATACCTTCACTATTAACTACATGACCAAGAAAATGTACCTCTCTAAGCCAAAACTCGCATTTTGAAAACTTAGCGTACAACTTCTCCTTCTCCAGCAATTCAAGGACCAACTTCAAATGCTCTCCATGCTCCTTCTCAGTCTTAGAGTAGACTAATATATCATCGATGAACACTATCACAAATTTATCCAAATAAGGCTTACAAATGCGATTCATTAGATCCATGAATACCGCAGGTGCATTTGTCAACCCAAATGGCATAACCGTAAACTCAAAGTGTCCATAACGAGTCCTAAAAGCAGTCTTCGGAATATCCTCCTCATACACTCTTAACTGATGATAACCAGAACGTAGATCTATCTTCGAAAAGAATCGAGAACCTTGCAGCTGGTCAAGGAGATCATCGATTCTAGGAAGAGGATACTGATTCTTAACAGTTAACTTGTTCAATTCCCGATAGTCAATACACATCCGGAACGAACCATCCTTCTTCTTAACAAACAACACAGGCGCTCCCCACGGAGAGTGACTGGGTCGGATAAACCCCTTATCCTGAAGTTCTTGCAATTGCTCGGACAACTCCTGCATCTCAGAGGGTGCTAAACGGTATGGGGATTTCGCCATAGGTGCCGCTCCAGGAATCAATTCAATACGGAATTCAACTTGATGGATTGGAGGCAACCCAGACAAGTCTTCAGGAAAGACGCCAGGAAATTCACACACCACAGGAATCTCTTCTATTTTAAGTTCTTTGGATTTCGCATTCTTAAGGGATTTCAAATCATTCCCTAAGCATTCTCCTTGTATCCGAAGTATAACACCACTCTCTAAAGGAATACGAACTACCTTTTCATGGCATACAACCTCGACTTTATGTTTAGACAACCAGTTCATCCCTATCACCTCATCAAAACTTTCATGTCCAAAAGGTATCAAGTCAATCATAAACGAAATACCCTCTAACACTATTGTACACCCACGAATAATCTTGTCAACCTCTACCTCCTTACCACTAGCTACTTCAATCACAATACTAGGTCTAAGTTCACTAGGCTCATCATTCAATAGTCTAGCAAATGAACCAACTTAAATATCACAACATTAGTACCAACAGATAATCGAGGTATCAGCATATGATAGGTAGAATGGAATCTTACCACCCACACACTCTCACATACAACGATTTCCCAAACGGTTAAGAGAATACATCTCTAACCATACAACCATCATCAACATGATATCACATAACATCTACCACAACATATAACAACAAACATCAATCAATGTAATCATGGTCACAAATCCACGTGTGTGATACCCTTATAATTATGTTCGCGACCATAGTTATAAGGCCTATTCCACATGCATACTTACTTCCAAAACCACACATCTCAATGATAACGCACATATACCACATAGCACCTAATACACAACACAATCCATGCTATCATACTTGCAAGTCCACTTGTGTTGTGACGCATGTATAATTATGTTGGCCACCATAATTATCTATGCTCCCTTTCATAAGTGTACTTCCTCCTATGACCACACTTCATGCAAACAATCATCTCACATGGAACAATTCCAACGATCATGGAACAATTCCAACGACCACTTTAACTCTATAATCAAAATCACTTAGATAAAACCGATCCAATATTCAGGAGTAATCGTGCTCCAACATGGCTCCAGACGGCAAAAGACAATATAAGAATTCCAAAATATGACACAAAACAAAAGGCGTCGCACAATGGCTCAAGCTCCACTCTCGCACTTGCCTCCCCACTCAGATCGGTTAAACTTACTACCTGCTGCGGACTCCAGATCCGAATCCACGTCATTCCATCCTAACTGCCCTTCATCTTTACTCAACCACCCATTCCTGTTTCTTTCTTCCAATTCCGCATGATTCACAAGTACATACAACTCACGAGGTTTAGACAGAACCACCTTTCCTTTATATGAGAAGTGAGGACAATTCCCAGAGTACTTGGTAACAGCTCCATCTCCAACAGTCACCGTGGTTGCAAACCTCTCCACTTCTTCTCCATCAATGTTTTCCATATACATCCCGTCCTTGTCCGAACATAGATTTATGCTAGCGGGAACTCGGATTCTGTGGTTAGTCCGCTTCATCCTACCACTTCCCTTACAACCGGTAGCAAAATGATAGCCCAACGAAACTTCTTACGCGAGGGAGGTGACATACTATAATCGACGTATACAATACTAAATATAGGGGACAAAATAGTCATCCAAAAATGGCCAGAAAATAACTCGTAAATTTAGGAAAAATAATCATATAAATTATCATACTTATATATAGACCCTAAATGCATCTATATGAGGGACTCTTAGGTTATAGTCTAGGTTCAACCACCTACTTCTCTATAACCAAGGCTCTGATACCAATCTGTCACACCTCGCTAAGGCGGAAACGCGAGTGTAACTTCATGGATATCATCACAACACATGGTGTCAAAATAGAGAATTTCTACATGCACATAAATAGAGCAAAGTACAGACACAAAGTGTCGTAACGATACCCCAAAAGAAAATAACCAAAACAAATCTCCAAAGGTATCCTCAATAAAACATAAAGTACTAGTCGAAAAACATTAAAGTATCACAATCCAAAATCAAACATATTCAAATCAAAACATAAAGATAAATCATTCTCAAATGCAACTAAGTCTCGTCTAATCGCTTCCCTCTACCTTAGCCTTAGAATGCTCACCTGAAAATGATGCTTAAAACGTCAACATAATGTTGGTGAGGTTCATAGGTTTAAGACACATAATATATCTCAGGCAACCAGTTCACTGTGATTATAAAACATAGCAGGACAGTAAGACTAGTCATTATACTAGATAGCATGCAATCTCAGTCATTCAACCAACATACCACTTAAGGGACACAAGGGACGGAACGTGCCCACGATCCAAATAGCAATATCCAACATCAATTGGAACGGAACGCGCCCAAGATCCAAGTTCACAATAATGGGTAAACCATACCCTCTGATCAGACCACACAGAATAATAGTGAGTAGAGCTACTACTCTCCAATTGGATAATGGGAGCATAGCTACCCTCTAAATGGACCACACATAATCACCACACAATAATCTCATAACATGCAATACACGTATAATAACACTTACAAGTCCATGCATTTACGACCACATAATCACAGTAACTCAAAAATATTTCAACACAAGCATCATTCCCATCCCAAGTTAAAACAAAGTAAAAATGGGACTATGAAACTCACCTCAAACTTTGCAGCTTCCAAATTATCAATCACAAATCTATACAACAAAATAAGATCACATTACACGCAACCAAGCTAAAAGCTATAGTCCATGTAACACACATATGATGGATGTCTAAGGATCATGTAAACCACCATGGGTCACCTAGACTCCATACTAACCACTACCAAATACTTACGCCCACTAAATCCCTTGCATACACTTTTTCAGAATACGCAGATTTTTGGGGTACTTCTACCCACATGAAATCACAACAAAATAAGCTCTAAAACTCACACCAAAAATTCACCATGGTCCTTTATGAGCGTACATGCTTCTCCCAGAAGGCCATGCACTAAAAACACACACAAGTGCTCTTTGAAAAATCAAACATGAAAACTATCCAGATTCGGATCTGAACGCACACTAAAATGCTTTGACCTAACAAACATATTTTCAAAACTTATTAACGCATACCCTTCACATGGAATTCAAAGGGAATATATAACTAAATTTCTCCATAAGGACAAACCCTAATTACACTTTTAAAACCACTTTTGACCTCAATACTTTTAACCTAAATCTGTCCCGGTTTAACAACTTTGACACCTTTACTCGCAAAAATCATTAGACTGACTTCCGGACCTCGAAATCGCTCGTGGCCGGACTTTTTGGAAAGCACGTTCTCTGAACTACAATTTAGACTCAAGATTCATGTAATAACTCATCTCCATATCTTAAATATCTTCGTATCTTTACAGCCTTATGAATCTGTCCAAACCCTAACTCAATAACTAACATGTTTTATACCCTAATCTCTTCACCAATCATCATAATATTACTAATTATTGATCCCAACATATTATACATCATTAATTTACAGAATTAAACATAAACCCTAATCCATCATATTCTTGTTACATGAATTATAATAATTAATTGAACACATGTGTTGAAAATTATACCTTGATCTTGATTTTTAGGCTTCAATAATAAAACTCTAATTTTTCTTCCTGCTTTCTCCCCTTGGTCGACCGAATTTCAAAAAGAGAGGGGTGAGGGGTTTTTTTTTTGTATTTATAATACCCTATGGTATATTCTAGATAACCCTTATTATTAGGAATTGTAATTGGGATCAATTTTGGTTTCCTTTTTCCCTCCCCTACAATATTCGGCCGCCCCCCCCCCCCCCTTATAATGTATATATATGTTTTTATTAATATTAATTATTACACTTAAAACCTTGTATTTTGTTATTTTATAAAAGCCTATACCGAAATCTAACAACTTACGCGATAAACCTTCATTTTACGACAACCTGAATAATTATCATTTTCAAAGTTTCCAAAAATAGGATTTCACGCTTATCATTAATGTAACCCTTAAAACCGAACACCACGTAACTTACTAACGCTCAAAAACTTGAACAAAACTTACTACGCAAAAACCCCGAATCACAAAACCGTAAAACTCATTTCCACGACACAAAAAGTATACAAAATGAACTTCCCCGAACCCAACACCACAACAAACACATAACGATCGAATACCAAACCCACACATAAACTCATGAAAACCTCTAAACCACCAAACAAAATTTAACAAGTCAACACTATTGGTTTGACTAACCTGCCAAAACCACGGTTGTTACAGTAGAGTTGACAAGATGTTTGTATGGCCATACCCAAGATCTATCTGGAATACGTTTAGATGATTTGGTAATCTTGTTCAATCGGATATAACAAGAAACAGAGTAGTTAATTATTGGAATGACTAAGATCCATATCCATATTTAACGTAGTATTAGCAACAAAATGATAAGTATAATGATGAATCAATAAAAGGTTTTCCAGAAAACCACACTCAGGGTCGTTCTGGGGGCATTGGCATGTTTGCTCGACGTTAACCAATGTCATTACCTATATTAAGATATCTTCAAGTGGAAGTTGTTAGTTTGTGGATATATTTAATATACCTATGACCGGATTTGAACACGAGACTATGAGATTGCACACTTTACGTATGAGAATCGATGTTTAATAATTAATATATAATAGTTGTATTTAATTATTAATTCACTGTAAATACTTAACAGTCGTTAGGACTTACCGATAAAAAGGCCAAGGGTCGTTAAATGTTAAAGGGATACGAAGAAAAGGAAACAAGCCAAGAGAAGGTTCTAGAACCTCCTCTTTGGCTATGTTCCGGTCGACTAGGGATCCCCATAGGGGATTCCTACTCAAACAGGGACACCAAGTTAACTACACTATAAATATATTCCCTTGTATCATTAGTTGGTTAATCCTTGGTCTCCTTAGCAAGCCAAACTTCTTCTTCTTCTTCTTCCTCCTCCTTTGTCTTGGCCGATCGTATACCCTAATCTCCTTAGGGATTCTGTAACCCCCCAACCCAGCAAGGGTAGAAGTATCACATTAATGGCTTCATATCAGATCAAACAAAACATACATTCAAAAGTAATGCAAGGATTCTCAAAGGTTACAATTGAAATACTGAATACACAAGGATACAAAGGAAACAAAAGCTAAATACTAAGTCTAAAAATGCAATCCTTCCAATGACTTCTACTTCAGAATAACTATCAAGGTCTTCTAAGTCCAAAAGTCTCTTCACTCTTACCCAACTTCCAACTAAAACCTGCCGCGGGAAAAGAAACGCGGCTGAGCTTAAAAAGCTCAGTGAACAGATACATATACAAAGCAATGATAACGAAACAGAAATATAATATGGAGCAATGGAAAAGTCATAAGGTATAAGCAAGGCAAAATCATCATAAGGGAATAATAGGATAGTCATCCACCACGAGCCCAGAAACTCAAAGTCATAAATCTCAAAGTCATAATCTCACAATCAGAGGGGATACCTCTTAGGCAACCAGATAATATGAGGGGTGTCCTCATGTATCATAATAGTGGAGTAGCTAGCTCCCAGAAGTTGTGAAAGGCGTGTATTGCACACAAGCACCAGTCACCTCAAAGTCATAATCTCAAAGTCATTGTTAAATCCACGAAACAAACAAATCTAGGATTGCAATCCATACGCCCCAAACTCAAAGTCATAATCTCAAAGTCATAATGGCCATAGCAGATAATATAAAAGGGACGGTGTGAGAAATCACTCACCCACACATGAGTCATGCCAATGGTGCATCAAAGACATGGCCAGGTTACCTTCCTGGCTAGGTACACAGAAATGGCTCGGGTATCAAACTAAGAGTCAGGTCTCAATGTCAAAACAGAATGTCATATCAAAAGGTCATATATCAGAAGGTGCATCTCAAAGTCTCAAAAGTAATATCAAAGGTTCACACAAGGGAACATAGCAATGGCTTTGGGAAAACTTAACTGAATCATAACTCAAAATCAATATCAAGGGAATCAGACACCCTTACTGAAAAAGGGCAGAGTATCTGTACCTTATACCGCCAACGAAACATAACATAAGGATAAGAAATCACTCCTCCTTCGGCGAATCTACACGAATTAATGATCGGCTTATTATTAATAACTTATTCAAATCAGATTTCTCATTTTAGTCGGCTTTCCATTTTTAGTAACTTTCCATTTATAGCAGGTTTCCAAAATTAGTAACTTTTCAAATTGAGTTTCCCGAATTAAGTAGATTTGATAATTTAGGGTTACACTTGCTAATTAAGTTAAATTGAGTTAATAACGACAATACTAGGTAGTGAGACCCACCATGTGATAACAAGGTAAAATAACTCAATGCCTTACTCATTTTGAAATCTGTTTACACACATCCTTTTTATATATAAAATACATCAAATGTACACCTGTTTCATCACCTTGTATTATCAACATACGCATGATATATACATACATATTTTAACGATCCAAGACTCTCATGCAATGCGTATAGATTGTATATATTAGACTTGATTTTTGTTTTGGTTAAGTCGACTACGAGGCTGGAGAACAATACCACACATACATACACCGGTCCTTTCGACACTATTAACTCACTTGAACACACATGTAGACACCATCCATGATTGACTCATGCATGCAAGTATAATCCAACTCATATATCTGTTTGTTAAATCTCAGTTAATATGTGCTTTAATAACAGTCCACACCTTCGATATCCATACATGCGAGCATACATATTACACACCCACACCAGACCTTATAATCCTCAAGTCCCCAAACGACATTACGACATACACACAAACAGCCACGATTAGTTAACGAGGCAGCAGCATACATGAAATTTCACAGAAGTTCACAAACCCACTCGACCTCAAATACACACGCACACAAAACACTACCACAACATATATTCCTCGACACACACATACCAACTAATGCTCTTCTCGGATTAACACAACATGTCAAGACATACTGGCCCTAAATCCTAACGAGTCCCACACATTTTAACCTTAACAAAACAAGTGAAAACCAATTTCTCCAACTCAGTTTGTCATATTGTTATGTGACCAGCCAACTCACATACATGCACACAGCCACAATAATTAGACTATAAAATTTAGTACAATATGCAACACACACACGAGATTACCCATGCACGTACAAAATCATATATGAGACACAAGCATCACCAAAACCCTTGACCACTTCTATAAATATGCATACCCCATCTTTTATTTATTTAGTTTTATTACCAGCTTTTAAGATTGTGCACTTCGAGTGTCTTAGGATACAAATGACCAGATCCAAACGTTTGTATACCAACTGATACGAATAGTTAAAACCGAAACGAGTCGACACCTATTACACCCACACGACAATGCAAAACCCAACCACACTTATGATTTCATGTGGTCTAAACGCTAGCGATTATATAACAGATTTAACTTGACAGAAATAGCATGACTCAATAGTTGTTATAGCATGTTCTAAGTTCAGATTATACACATCATTTGTAGGTGTGTCGAGTGAAGGAAAAAAAATAAGAGGAGATGGAGCTACCTTTTGGTCGAGTATTCAGGACGGAACAAGGAACACAAGGACTTAAGCCTACAGCCTCTCGACACCACACCAAACCCTTCTCGAACTAAACCACACGATCAACCCACGATCCAACACACCACTTCGAATCTGTTGTAACACGGCGATAGAACCACCAAGAATAACACCCACGGACCTCCTCTTTGCTGCTGCTACTGATCGGATAGGAGGGAAGAGGAAGTGGCAGCCGAGCTTTGTGTATAAGTGTTTTTAGGGTTTGTGATTTGTGAGAAAAAAAATGGTAACAATATCAGTGCATGAATCGGCTTATAGAAAAACATGTGAATGGGCTCATAATTTTTGGTAAATTACATAATTAGTGGGCATGATTTGTGGGCTTTTAAATGGTAATCCATTTTGTTAAAATTTACAAGGATTTGGTTGTGGCAAATTTCATTTTAGGCGTGGGATTATTTTTCTTAAAAGTGTGCAATTCATTTTATTTGTCCAACTATTAACATTAAGTATTTAGGGTATATTCGAGATTTAAAAGTCTTAAAGTTTTCAACGTCTTTCTATGAATTTGAGATCAAGGGTAATTTGGGTATTTTACGTGTTCAAAATTTAAGGGTTTTACAACTCTTCCCCTCTAAAAAAAATTTTTCGTCCTCGAAAATTGAAGTCACAAGGTTAAACGAAATCGTAGCAAACCGCAAAAGGTCGTCACAAACATTCTCACGCCTGAGGAGGTTCTTCCAAAAAGATCTTCAGACCAAATAGTTTCTCATGACTCGAATCAAAATGAGGTGGGTTCAAATTTCTCAGAAGGAGACAAAATAAGTTGATTATGATCAAAAGGTACATGCAACATAGAATGGACGATAGGCGAATCTTCTAGAAAGCTCATATGGAATACAAACAAGATTTCAATTCAAATTAACTGTTTCAACAGTAGAGAGCTCTACAAAGAGTTAAAGATTTATAACTGAGGTCAACGTAAATGCAAAACGAGAGTCCAAACTCATCCAGATATCTAATGAATGAAAGTAGAGTATATGCATAGGTAGAATGAACCTAAAGTCTTACAAATCGCGGATAACAGAGAATCAAATTCTAAACTTCTTAGGTACTCCCCAAGATATCCTATGCCCACAACAAGTGCACGTTATATGATGTAAGTATTATCACGTTGGCCAGACGTCATAATACTGGCATCATATAAATATGCCCTAATGATGGTCATACTTTATCTCAAGTCGTAATCAAAACCACCTATCTTAATCCACCTAGTACTTCTACAGTCTCAGAGGTCAACAAAATAGAATGCCATAGTCAAGAGAGAAAACAAAACTATTCGCAAGAGTATCAAGTCCCAGATTGCCTAGCAGAAGTGAGGTACGCCGTCACAAGCATCATATCTTCTAAAACTCGCCAAAATCTCTCAAAACAAAGCCATCACGAACAAAAATGAACACGGAATCTGAAATGCTTCTAGGGAACCTGAATCATTAAAGAATCTTATTAATATATAACGAAACTTAAGAGAGTCAACGGAATAAAAGTTAGTCACCAAGAATTTCGGCCTTCATAGAATCAATTCTTCCAAACCTAAAGGGTCTGTTTCAGAAATCCACTCATTCAACACATCCAATCTCTTCAAGTCCGGTTAGTCTGTCTTCGTCTGTCCATCAATTCAGAAGTGAAACCAAAATTGGGAACTGGTTTCTGGTTTGTCGAGCCTCCTGCAGTTCTTCTTGGAATGTGATGGAGGAATGTGAATTCCTGTCATGCTCTTCATCATTCAGACTGCTTCCGCTCTCAATTCATCTTAGTACAACCAAGATGAATAGGGAAGTGAGACTGCGCGTCTTCATCAGCTCCGGGTTCGCCGTCTTTACTAGATCTTCAGCATCGCCAACACTTCTACCTTGTAAGTAATGTCTTCATTCTCCAGGTAGCCACCGTTGTTGTCAACTCCAGGTCAGGCAGTGAAGTAACTCTTCTGACGTGCTTCTAGTTGTCCTGCTGCATACGAAAAGCCTTATGTGCTGTAAGGGAGTATAACCGATTCTCTTTCCGATTTATCCCAAAAGTTTGCTCCGCCCGAGGGTGTGGAAGCTAATCCTTCTTCAACTTTTCTAAAACTCCATTCTAAATCAACTAAGTTGTTTCTCTCTGTTCACGAAATTTCTCAATGGTATCATAAGTTGCAAACATCTTCCAGCATTCTTCTGCAAGGTTCAAAAGGTTTCAGTTCTCCATTCTGTTATTAGTCTTGACCACATGGCGATAGTTTTCAAAACTTGCGAGATTTAAAGAGATATCCTCGATTAAGAACATCGTTGCCTCTACAAATATCAATCTCTCAGAAAGCACCAATGACCGACGAATTTCTAACGAAGTGCAAAGATGATTTTCATGCTCTTTCTCATCTCCAAACGTACTATTTAGTCATACAATGACCATTTTTCCAAGTACTCACGAGAAAACCTCATTCATCCAATTCGCAAAAAAACAATCAGAGCTTTAGCTAATACTATTAGCGTCACTAATCGTCATAGCAGTCTTTTACGAATACTGAAGGCAATTCCAAGAATAAAATCTATTCATCAGAAGGAAACTTCGCGCTCTGAAATTATACAAGCACATAATAGTTTCAGGGTGGAGGTATTACGGTTCAGCTTCCAGAAATCAACACGCCCAGAAGATACACTTAACCCAACTCACTTCTGGTCTTCGGTTCTTGTTCCTCTCGGTTGCTCAAACAAACTGGTAGGATCCCGGACACATCTGAAAGACACCTTCGCCTGGTGACTAGACAATCTCCCGGTATCAAGTCAAATCCTATTTCACGCTCCGATGGAAAATTTCTGGTGGTTCGACCAGGAATCATATTCAAGATTCAGGGTGCCAATTAACGTTCAAGATAAGGTTCATGTTCAGAAGACTCAAGGTGCCAAAGAGCTCTCAAGATGAGGTTCATTCATTGGTGTACGAAATGGGTGCTAGGAAAACTTCATAACCGCTAAATTAACACAAGAGACTCCAGAGTAATAGTGATAGCAGAGGTTTATCAATCGGTAATCATGGTAGGGAGTTCGAAACTGTTGCAAACGTTAAAGGTGAGACATAGAAGGGAAATTGTCCATATTTGAATGCTCAATCAGCCGATTCCTTGTCAGAATAAAATTGAAGTTTACTATCCCAAGATAGACGGATCACAAATCAAATATTTATCATTTAAAAGTGGGGGAAAACATTTTATACTCGTGGTTACACACCACAAGACTTCTCATAGGGCAGAGATGGGTGAAACGAAATCAATTAGTGTCGGAAGATTCATAGTTACTTAGCAAAAGCAAAAGACAAATAAGAGAATACATCAAGTACGCCATTGCTAGGGGGATTCTCAGAATGATCGAAGAGGCATCAAAATGATCAACGAAAGGATTAGAGGTCAGAGTCAATATCTGAAGATAAGGATCAATTAGTGCCAGGCAATTACTATGCAGTTCTCAAAGCCTTCCAGATTTAATCAGATTCGAATTTCAGGTGGTGTAAGGTGTGAGCTTTCAATTTCCAAACGTGATATCAATCGGATCTAACCAAAAGTAAGGCACGAATCAGAGTGATGCGGAAGCAATGATATTCAAACAAATGCCTTATAGTCTACCCATTCCTCACTGGTCAAAACTTACGTTCCTATGAGGGAATCTTAAAGCAATTTTCAAAGGTTGTCCTATGAGTGCCTACAGGGGAAACTTAGTGGTCCTAACTTACACAGGCCAAGGGTAAATGTATTACGGATCGCAGCCTGTCTCTCTGATACCATAATTGTAACACCCCAACCCAGCAAGGGTAGAAGTATCACATTAATGGCTTCATATCAGATCAAACAAAAGATACATTCAAAAGTAATACAAAGATTCTCAAAGGTTACAATTGAAATACTGAATACACAAGGATACAAAGGAAACAAAAGCTAAATACTAAGTCTGCAAATGCAATCCTTCCAATGACTTCTACTTCAGAATAACTATCAAGGTCTTCTAAGTCCAAAAGTCTCTTCACTCTTACCCAACTTCCAACTAAAACCTGCCGCGGGAAAAGAAACGCGGCTGAGCTTAAAAAGCTCAGTGAACAGATACATATACAAAGCAATGATAACGAAACAGAAATATAATATGGGGCAATGGAAAAGTCATAAGGTATAAGCAAGGCAAAATCATCATAAGGGAATAATAGGATAGTCATCCACCACGAGCCCAGAAACTCAAAGTCATAAATCTCAAAGTCATAATCTCACAATCAGAGGGGATACCTCTTAGGCAACCAGATAATATGAGGGGTGTCCTCATGTATCATAATAGTGGAGTAGCTAGCTCCCAGAAGTTGTGAAAGGCGTGTATTGCACACAAGCACCAGTCACCTCAAAGTCATAATCTCAAAGTCATTGTTAAATCCACGAAACAAACAAATCTAGGATTGCAATCCATACGCCCCAAACTCAAAGTCATAATCTCAAAGTCATAATGGCCATAGCAGATAATATAAAAGGGACGGTGTGAGAAATCACTCACCCACACATGAGTCATGCCAATGGTGCATCAAAGACATGGCCAGGTTACCTTCCTGGCTAGGTACACAGAAATGGCTCGGGTATCAAACTAAGAGTCAGGTCTCAATGTCAAAACAGAATGTCATATCAAAAGGTCATATATCAGAAGGTGCATCTCAAAGTCTCAAAAGTAATATCAAAGGTTCACACAAGGGAACATAGCAATGGCTTTGGGAAAACTTAACTGAATCATAACTCAAAATCAATATCAAGGGAATCAGACACCCTTACTGAAAAAGGGCAGAGTATCTGTACCTTATACCGCCAACGAAACATAACATAAGGATAAGAAATCACTCCTCCTTCGGCGAATCTACACGAATTAATGATCGGCTTATTATTAATAACTTATTCAAATTAGATTTCTCATTTTAGTCGGCTTTCCATTTTTAGTAACTTTCCATTTATAGCAGGTTTCCAAAATTAGTAACTTTTCAAATTGAGTTTCCCGAATTAAGTAGATTTGATAATTTAGGGTTACACTTGCTAATTAAGTTAAATTGAGTTAATAACGACAATACTAGGTAGTGAGACCCACCATGTGATAACAAGGTAAAATAACTCAATGCCTTACTCATTTTGAAATATGTTTACACACATCCTTTTTATATATAAAATACATCAAATGTACACCTGTTTCATCACCTTGTATTATCAACATACGCATGATATATACATACATATTTTAACGATCCAAGACTCTCATGCAATGCGTATAGATTGTATATATTAGACTTGATTTTTGTTTTGGTTAAGTCGACTATGAGGCTGGAGAACAATACCACACATACATACACCGGTCCTTTCAACACTATTAACTCACTTGAACACACATGTAGACACCATCCATGATTGACTCATGCATGCAAGTATAATCCAACTCATATATCTGTTTGTTAAATCTCAGTTAATATGTGCTTTAATAACAGTCCACACCTTCGATATCCATACATGCGAGCATACATATTACACACCCACACCAGACCTTATAATCCTAAAGTCCCCAAACGACATTACGACATACACACAAACAGCCACGATTAGTTAACGAGGCAGCAGCATACATGAAATTTCACAGAAGTTCACAAACCCACTCGACCTCAAATACACACGCACACAAAACACTACCACAACATATATTCCTCGACACACACATGCCAACTAATGCTCTTCTCGGATTAACACAACATGTCAAGACATACTGGCCCTAAATCCTAACGAGTCCCACACATTTTAACCTTAACAAAACAAGTGAAAACCAATTTCTCCAACTCAGTTTGTCATATTGTTATGTGACCAGCCAACTCACATACATGCACACAGCCACAATAATTAGACTATAAAATTTAGTACAATATGCAACACACACGCGAGATTACCCATGCACGTACAAAATCATATATGAGACACAAGCATCACCAAAACCCTTGACCACTTCTATAAATATGCATACCCCATCTTTTATTTATTTAGTTTTATTACCAGCTTTTAAGATTGTGCACTTCGAGTGTCTTAGGATACAAATGACCAGATCCAAACGTTTGTATACCAACTGATACGAATAGTTAAAACCGAAACGAGTCGACACCTATTACACCCACACGACAATGCAAAACCCAACCACACTTATGATTTCATGTGGTCTAAACGCTAGCGATTATATAACAGATTTAACTTGACAGAAATAGCATGACTCAATAGTTGTTATAGCATGTTCTAAGTTCAGATTATACACATCATTTGTAGGTGTGTCGAGTGAAGGAAAAAAAATAAGAGGAGATGGAGCTACCTTTTGGTCGTGTATTCAGGACGGAACAAGGAACACAAGGACTTAAGCCTACAGCCTCTCGACACCACACCAAACCCTTCTCGAACTAAACCACACGATCAACCCACGATCCAACACACCACTTCGAATCTATTGTAACACGGCGATAGAACCACCAAGAATAACACCCACGGACCTCCTCTTTGTTGCTGCTACTGATCGGATAGGAGGGAAGAGGAAGTGGCAGCCGAGCTTTGTGTATAAGTGTTTTTAGGGTTTGTGATTTGTGAGAAAAAAAATGGTAACAATATCAGTGCATGAATCGGCTTATAGAAAAACATGTGAATGGGCTCATAATTTTTGGTAAATTACATAATTAGTGGGCATGAATTGTGGGCTTTTAAATGGTAATCCATTTTGTTAAAATTTACAAGGATTTGGTTGTGGCAAATTTCATTTTAGGCGTGGGATTATTTTTCTTAAAAGTGTGCAATTCTTTTTATTTGTCCAACTATTAACATTAAGTATTTAGGGTATATTCGAGATTTAAATGTCTTAAAGTTTTACCCACGATCCAACACAACGTCTTTCTATGAATTTGAGATCAAGGGTAATTTGGGTATTTTACGTGTTCAAAATTTAAGGGTTTTACAGATTCGATTTGTCTTGATAAATCAAAGTGTTTGGTTTGTTATTGTGATCAAGAAACTAACATTCGTATCGAATCGCTACTAATACGTGTGTACAAGATCATAGTTAAAATCCCACTTGGATTTTAGTCTTGCCCTAATCGAATTCCATCTTATTCGATTCATATGAAACCCTAATTAGGGTTTATAACTTGATTTGATCTTGTTTTTGCTTGGATTGCTAAAAGTTACGCTTACTTTTATGTTTTGGTTAATTAATTACAAGTATTATAATTCTAGTCTTTTGTTGCGTGCTTTGTGATTGTTTATATGTTTACATTATTGTCATAATTACATAATTCCAACAGAAAACACCCCTAAGTGAAATAGGATCTTGCTAAACATATACTTCGTAATTCTTACATATCTTGTTCACTTTCCACATCATTCAGAAAGAGATAGACAACCAAATAAATATATTAATCTTGTCTTTTTACCCTCAGGGGACAAGGAGTGATGACTATAAAATTTTCAACCCTCTCAAAATTGTCCAATAACATTATGCCAATTCAGCTCAACCCTCCAGCCCTCCCAACTAATTTCACTCGCGCCCATGATTTTCCAGCCCTCCTAATTTTTTTATTTTTTGCCCCTAAACTATTAAACTACACAATTTATAACTAAAACACATAACATTTCATAAAAGTTCGTTACATAATATTAAAAATAAAAGTTCATTACATAACAATTAAAATAAAAGTATGAGAAAGTCCATAACATAATAATAGAAATAAAATTACGAAAATAGATATCTAAAGATCACAATGCCATCCGTACTTAGCCGCGATTTGTTTTTTTTTTTTGCTCAATCATCCACGATAACATTGCTGGGTCGGTTATGTGATCGTGCGGCTTGTTGAAGAACTTGAAGTCACTCTTCACAGCCTTTCTAGTCGCTTGTTCAAGTTGTAAGTCCAAAAGTGCTTGTTGTTTAGCATTAACATCCTCAATGTATTTTGTTTTCCTTGCCGCGTATGCCTCGACGGTCTCTACAATACTACTCTTTGACGAAGCTTCACCACTAACACTCCTTTTCCCTTTTCTTGCCCGACTTGGAGTTGTGTTCTCATTCAGATCCGGCAATATAGTATCGGCGTCGTTGCTAGCCGACTCATAGTTTCCCCCCTCCGATGACTTTCTTCGCTTTTCAGAATGAAACGAAGATGTTTGACCAACAGTTTTTTGTTCCAACCATTTGGCTTATTTCCTCACAACCTCCCAAGCCGCTACATGAGTGAAAGGCTTCCCTTTGTTCTTGGTGCTATAATCGACCAAGGCATTGTTCATCACATCAATATCGTTACAACCGCTTTCCCAAAGACGACGCTACAAGTATATTTTAATAAAACGTATTAATAAATTATAATACAACTAATAAAAAATAATACGCGTATAAAGTGTTAAATAAGAAGTATTACCGATTGGATGTATAGGCCTTTAAACGTATTCATGGCATGGTTCATTGTTGTCCACTTCGTGTTCAAACTATGATGAGTTCTAGTGGTGTTTTTTATTAAAGACGAAAAATGACGTAAAACTCGTTCCCAAAACTTATCTCGACCCTGTTCGTTCCCGACAACCTTACATGTCGAGATATAAACCCACGATTTGGCCAAAGCCTCCTCTTCTATCGCCGTCCAATTTTTTTTCTCCGCTCGTTTCGGGAATTTCTTTGGTGTCACTTCTTGCAATTCAACTTCTTCATCGTCGTCTTCATCTATATATTGTAAAAAACAATCGACACTAATAATAAAAATCGACAATAAAACTAATAAAAAAAAAAATCGACACTAAAACTAATAATAAAACTACACACTAATAAAAAAAAATCGAAACTAAAACTAATAATAAAAATCGCCAATAAAACTAAGAAAACTACACACTAATAATAATAAGTCAAACAATCACACTATAAATAAAAATAAAACAACAACACTAATAACAAAAATAAAACAACTAATAAAAAGTTTAAATTCGTACCAAACGGATATTGTTGAGTTTCTGGGACGACGTCTTCATCATCATCGTCGGTACCGGAAAGAGGATCACGGTAGGCGTACGGCTCCAACGGCTCGAACTCGACCTCCGCCGTTTGTTGTACTAAGTAGTTATTTGGATGCATTGGTGGAGGAGGAGGAGGATGATTGTATGCATAAGGTTGAGGATAGTAAGGATCGACAACTGGTGGTGCGGGACGATAGTACGGATCGACAAGCGGTCGCTGCGTTTGAGTTTGGGGCCGAAACATTTGTTGTCGAGAACCCTTTCCACGTCCGGGTTTAGCAACCCCTTTTCCTTTTCTTGAATCCATGGTGATTTGGTTTGTTGAAGATGAAGAAGGGAGTTAATTTTTTTTTTCTTCGAAATGAAGCTGTAAAAAAGGATTGTATATATATATATATATTTTTTTTACTGCTTTTAATGTCCAACGCTCCTTTTTGACCAGTTTCAAAAGAAATAAATGTTACATTAAACTCCAATATAACGTTCAAAACAACGGCTTCACCAACGGGTAATATACCCGGTCACCAAACCGCTCAGCCAACCCGCTGGGCAACGGAGTGGTAATACCGGCGGTATGGGCAAACCGCTGGACAACCCGCCAGCCACTCCGAGTCCCCTTATGATTACGACAATACGGCAAGTTTTTTTTAAATCATTTCGGCATTGAGGGAATTAAATTCGTATTCTACTAAGTTAAACCGCGGTAAATTCACCATAAGTGTACGTATCTAAAGATTTTTTATTTTATTTTTTATTTTTATTTATTACTTTTTTTTGTAAAAAAGAAAAGAAAAAAGGGTACTAAAATATCAGTAATGAGTCAATCTCTCGATTTTCTACCAGCGATGATTGTTAATTACTCCTACCGTCTCAAAATTATTTTTAGAAGACAAAAATAACACAGTTTAATAAAAGTGGGACAAATATTTCTCCACTAATTAAATTCTCTTTTATAACTAAAAATGAAAAGTGAACAATTATTTTGAGACATTTAAAAAACGAAATATAGACTATAATTATGAGACGGAGGAAGTAATTACAAACTGTCGCTAACGGAAGCAAGTATGAGCATTAATTTTTTTAGCCATCAATTATTCTACTACGCATTCCTGTTAGTCTGTTTAATACATCTCTTTATATGTACTCAAGTACAAACAAATGAATAAAAGACTATAGAAAACACAAACATACATATCATATAGAAGATGCGTATGTATGTGAACATTATTTTTTTTCGTTTGACATGAATGCGGATACGTAGTCAATATTAAACAGTCAAACGGACCCAGGAGGCCAGGACCGTAACAAATAGTAAACTAGTATGCACAATGCATCATCAATTATTGCCCAGAAGAGTGCACGGTGCAAGCACCCAACAACACGTCATTGGCTTTTTTTTCTCCAATAGCACCGCTGTTCTGCACCCCTCCCTCGTCGTTGCCTCGACGTTCGTCCTTTCGACAGCCCATTCACAGGCGTTTTTAATGATATGTTATGGGTATAACGATTATAGCTTAATAGGGTGTTTTAGTTATTGAATGTGTGCTAAGATAACAACTCAATAACATTTATTGGTGTCACATTGCACCTATCTCTCTAACTAAAATATCGATACAAGTAAATTCAAACAATCCATTAGAAGAGGATATAGTGATAAAAAGCTAGTTGCTATCATCATTAAACTATCGAAGCTTTTTATGCACACCTTAGTTTCTCAAGATCAATTATGAATTGGTGCAAATAACTTTAGCGTGGTCATGCCAACGTACTCACGCCAACCTTCCCAAAAAGAGAAGGTTTACCTGATTGATGTCTCTGTGACGATAAACTCAAACATGTGCAGATTACCATTCAGTCTAAAGATCAGAAATTACTATTGCAAAAAGACGTAGATTCATACATACATTTATATTATCATGTCAAATGAAGTGGCTAACAACCTTTTCTAAATCGGTCAATTAAGAGATTAAAGTAACATATGCTACTGATTTGTCAAAAATACTCGCATTAAATTAAACGTAATTTCACACAAGATATTTTAAATAGTAACCACTCACAAGATATTTTAAATAGTAACCACTAGGATTTATCAATCACACCATCGCTCATAACAGATACACGTATATGCATAATTTTTTTATTTTTTTTTATTTTTTTTGAACATCAAATTAATCACGTATCTAAGGCAAGAGGCAAAAGACAACAAAGTCGTAACAAAAATTTTCAATATTTTTATCTTACTTATAACGGAATTCAATGCAAAATATGTTCTCATGCAGACGTAATATCAATTAAAATATTACACCCACATTTATACCACGGTATCTAATTAAAGTCTTGCATTAGAATTTGACCGGCCGTATTCGCTTTGAAACTTCGAGGCTTCATCCCACCCCCAATCATACATAAATATTCATACCTTCCAACACCCCTTTATCACACATACTAAACACAATGAACCCACAAACTCTATATCAAAACTCTATAGCAAGCACTTCATCCTTGGATAATCATGAAGATCGAGATCAAGATGCTGCTAATGCTCATCTTCAGCATCATCCTGGTCTCGACCATAGTGAGTACAACTTCAGTGACCAAAAGGTCAAAAACATCGTAAACATTGAAGTATGTAATCAGAATCATTGTGATTATAATAATAATCATAATCATCCTGATCAAGATAACAACTTGGAAAATACATTGAATTTTGAAGTGGGCCCACTTTATTGTACAGACAATAACCCGCCCGAGTCATACGCAGTATGCCAAGCCAAAGTATCCGACTGGCTAAACCAAAACACATATATGGAACGCAAAGCATCCGTAAAGTTCGCAATAACCAAAAACCTAGACCCATGTCAAACCGGCCGGTCCACCCATCGTAAATCGGTCTCATTACACCAAAGACCGAAACTTTCCATAATAGGGTTTAGAAAAAAACCGGTTCAACAAACCGAAGGAAGTACGAAGTCCAAGCAAAACGATAAAGCCGAAAACATTAGGTTGTTTAGGAACCGGTCTGAACCGGGAAGAGACTATTGTTTGCTTATTACCGAACCGGTTTCTCCTAGGGTTTCTTGCGTAGGCCGAGTTGGTTCGGTTCGAGTTCAAGGTAAAAAAGCCGGGGTTTGGAGCAGTTTCAAGGCGGTTTTTTCGAACATAGTTCAAACCAATAGAGTGCAAAAGATAACAGCTTAGTTGAACCCCGTTCGAATCGGTTTGATAGTTGTTGTCGGTAAACCGGCGATGAGAACAATGTTTTTATTTGTTATAGTCAAATATTTTGTCTATTTTGTTTTCCATATGAATTTATTACATGTAATTATGGGTGTCCCATTTCTGTTCTATCTCGTAGGGCATGGCCTATAATTGACACTAAGATCACTCACAACAGTTAACTCAGCCTTAAATTTTAAAGCATGTCACGTCAGCTTTTTCACCCTTTTAACTTAACTCAGCTTTAACCCACACAACAATAACTCAGCTTTAACACACCTTAACTCACCTTTATATCAAATATTTTCAAATTCAACCCCTAACTTATAAATTACTTCATTTTTTAAAAACATAACATTAGATACTTAATAAAAAAAAATTACAATGAAATTAAAAAAAAAAAAAAAAAAAAAAAAACTTAAAATGATAACACCCTTTTTGTGATATTAAACCAACAACCCAAAACTTTACTAAAGCTTGTCCCTTTTTATGATATTAGCCCAAAACTTTTGATTAAAATTCCTTAAGCCCAACGAATCCAACAAATTTAACCTAATCACCACACTTTGTTTGCCTACCTCCATCAAAACGCCTACCATTATATTTGATATAAGTAGCATCATCACCACACTCAGTTTACACTACCATTACATTATTTACAATATTTACGCCTACCATCTATATACCATCTCCATCAAAATGCAGCCACCATCATCACCACACTCTCAAACCATACGCAGCATAAGTTGTTTAATCTCCATCATGACCATACGTAGCCACCATTATCATCAAAACGCAGCCACCATACAAACGCAAGGGTGGGTTTTGTAACATTTGCAGGGGTGGTTTTGTAACGTTGAGGGGTGGTTTTTTTACCTTAACGCTGCGTTAGGGTGCTAACGCAACCCTTAACGCAGCGTTAACGCCCGTTCAATGCAACGGCTAACGCCCTCTAACGCGGATTTAACTTGCAAAAATCGTCCTTTAACGCACGTTTAACGTGCCCGATGTGAGTGGTCTAAGGGCCCATTTAGTATGAGGGTTTTTAGGGGTTTAGACTCAAAAATTATCTAAAGGGGAAGTTTATCCTAAAGGGGGTATATGCAATCATTGCATACATTAGACTATTGTACTGTTTGTATCGCGGGCTTGTACGATTGACCATAGGAGGTGTTAGGATAATACAACCCTTAATTAAAACCTTTGTTTGGTAAAAAAAAAATGTGGGTTTTAACATTGGGGTTCAAACTCTTATACTCCAGCATACTCAAATACTTGCTTTATAGGTGGGATTATAGGGGATTAGAGAGCCCACATACATTTTCTCTCTATCTCTCTCCTACTCTTTACACTTAAATATTATTAATCTAATATCAAATTTATATATAAATTTATAAAATAATAATTTACTTTTTTATAATATAATTTTTCTTTGTTACATCACATCCAAATCATAAACCAAATCCAAATCTTAAACCCGTCTACAAACAAAACGGCCCCTAAAAATTGAGATATCGTCGTTTTTTAACATTTTGCTACGATTATAAGAAAACAAAAAGATTTCGAAAATGATGGTCTAGTTTGTTGACTTATTTTATTTGACAAAACGGCCATATGAGACAAGTTTTTTTTTTTTTTTTTTTTTCTATATCTATTCGTGCGAGCATCGTGTTAGCAATTATGTCTCTACTTCTACCTGTTACAAATATTGTTATTAACTAGACGAGTACCCGTGCATAGCAACAGAAATTTCTAGCGGCGATATTGTGGTAAGTGTTTCGTTTAACGTTTAAAATATAACGTGAAAAGATCAAAATATCATTGCAAACGGTTGTAACATACGATAATTCAATTCAAGAAAAAATTCTTAACATGTATCAAAGAACTTATAAAAACATTTAGTGAAACTTAAACTTTACATCAATTATGAGATAATAACTAACAATGTACGTTACTCGTCGCGTAAAACGTTCCATCAGAGCAAAAGCGCTAACTATTTCGGAGTCAATCTAACAAGTAATATAAAGAGGTGTAAGAAGTAAACTTGGAATTCAAAAGAATTAGGAACAAGAGGTTCAACAACATTTGCCTCCATGTTAGCATCAGCGTGTTCCATATGAGCATTAATGACTTCCATTTTATGTATTTTCATTCTTCTTACGTAATACTTAATACACAAAATTTATGATGGTGGAATGTTATATCTGTATATACTAATAAAGAGATGAGATAAATTAAAAGACACAAGCGCAAATGTGTAAAGTTTAACAAAAAAAAATTGAAATCAGTTTAGAAAATACACGATTTGTAGTTTGAATGCAAAATTATTTAAAAACAAAAATTTTGTATGAAAGTCAATGGATCATTTCTATATGGAAACTTATACATGGAAACGATTTGAAAAGTTTGTCACAAATGTAAATCAATTCCGCATATAAATCTAATAACTTATTGCATAGCAATCAATTGCATTCAATAGGATAATCATGATCATCATAAAAAATACGTGATATTGGGAATTAAGTTTAGGCAATTGTTTTCATATATAATGCGTTTCTGGCATTATGGGCTTCGATTGGCGGATTCCCACATGGTAACCAGTTCGCAGGCGAATGGTTTTACGCCAATGAAACGTGTTAGAAGATTAACCTGGGCCTCCGAAGGGAGGGCTTTCTACAAGCTCGAAGGGGAGTCCTTCGACCCGTTCGGAGGGTACATCATCACCGGACCTAGCCAATCTTCTGGTCCCTAATCTTATTGATGATATGGAAGATGAATTACTATGGCGTGATTTGGATGGCAATTTAAGGCCTTTTTCGATTGCATGTGCTTGGAATTCTCTTCGGTTGCGGGTTGATGTGGTCGATTGGTATCATATTCCATGGTTCCCTCATTGTATCCCTCGGCATGCTATACACTTGTGGCTTGTCCTTAAACAGAAATTGAAGACACAAGATAGATTGACGGAAAATGATGTTGGTCCTAATGTTGATTTGAGCCTGCTTCGATGCCCTCTTTGTAATGCGGTTCCTGACTCTCATTCTCATTTGTTTTTTAAGTGCCAATTTTCTTTGCAAGTTTGGTTGCAGGTTCGGGTTTTATCTGGTATGGATGCTGTTTCGCCTTCATTGGATGATGTTATCATGTTCTTCAATCCTATATCCAAAGGGCGTTCGGTTGTTAGCATTATTTCTCGGTTATTACTTGCTGCTACTTCTTACTATTTATGGATGGAACGCAATACCAGACTTTTCAAGCAGAAGAAGTCTACTGTTGCTCAAGTGGTCCAAGTTATCATCTCTACCGTGCGGTTGAAGTTGGTTACCTTCAGATTCAAAAAGATAACCTTGCAGTCTCGTCTACTATTAGATCAATGGAAGATTCCAAGTGCTTGTTTGATTTATGAGGGGAGTGTCAAGTAAGGGTTGTACTCTTTTTCCCTACTCTAAGGTTTTCCCTCTGGGTTTTTTCTTAGAAAGGGTTTTTAAGGAGGCAAACTTCCTGGGTCGCCTTGCTCCTTTCGTGCTTATGGGTGGAAGCGGGATGTTCCCTAGTCACAAGTTTATTCTTGTTATGTTTCCTAGTTAGGTGATTTGTACTATAGCTAGGTTTGTTGTGTTTATGGCCTGTCATAAATACTAGTTTATAAAGGTTTTTCTTGAGGTTAATGTGGTACCTCTGCCACATTCCATTTGTACGTAACATTATTTTTTGGTTATATATATTTACCGGGGTAAATCCATTTACCCAAAAAAACATTCTAAATGATTTGTTAAGGGGTTTGATCATAATGTCACATAACAAATATGTACGAACCTGTATTGTAGCATACGAGGACTTGAGACGTCGAGAGGTGTTGAATGTATGTTGAGACAAAATATGATTACGAGTAACTTGTACATTTTACGTTATGTATCAAGTTACATGTTTGTCATCAATCAAAACAAACGAGACTGTATAGATTAAATATCGTAATATTTGCACTAACAGACATGAAGAAAAACATAAATATATTATAGCATCTTAGATATGAATGAAAAACACTCAAAACATGCATTTACCGGCGACAGCAGCGTGCTCCGGTGGCGGCAGCGACAAGGATTACGGCGACGACAGTGGATTCCAGCGAGAACAGTGGCAGCAACAACAAAAACAAAAAAAATTATAAAGATCATATAAAACTCACAGATCTATAAAAATGTAAAAAAGAAAAATTTATTTATATAGATCTATGAAAATAAACATTCAAAACTTGGTATATATACAAATCTAACAAAAAAACTACAAAAAACCTTTAAATCGGCTGTTGGTAGTCGCTCGTGGGCTGGTGGTGGTCGGATGGGCTGGTGGTGATCGGGAAACTATCAAACCAGAGGGGGTGGCGTGGCGTGAGTTAATGACATATTTCAAAGTATCTTAAACCATCAAACCGCCCGACTACCTAAGACCGCCTAAACCATCGAAAAATGGTGGCAATATCGGCAGATTGTAGCGGTGATTGGTTTATGATGGCAACGACGGCTTTTTTTTTTTTTTTTTTTTTTGAGAGAAATGTTTCTTTTAGGTGAGATAAGAAAGTGAAGAGAGATGAGAAAAAAAGAAAATATGTAATTTTTTTTATTTCTCTCACATTTAACTTTAAACATTTCACTTTTCAAGTTTTGACTGTTTTTCTTTTATATGTAGTAAAGATATATTATATTTAAGTTTTTTAAATGTAAAATGTAATCTATATTATGACATGACTACATGAGTTATATAAAATAAGTTATGATGACATAAGAAATAATGTTCATATTAATTGTGTTAATATTATTACAGTTAAGTTACTGTATAAGAAGTGCAGAAAGTTTTCAATATCTTGAGAGTGTAATTAGTGGAATTTTTTAAAACTTTGCGCATTTTGAAAGTGGACACTTAATATGGGACGGAGGGAGTACAAATTGCAAACTCTGAAAATACGGTGATGTGATATTCAATTTAGAACACTTAATACATTCTAGTGTTAATCTATCTATAAATCATTTAACCAGTATGTGTTCAAAACAGGCTATCCAAACAACATCCCCCAATTTACTAAATAGTCTCTCCGTCCCACTATTTGTATCCATATTTTACTCCTGCCGAACAGCTAAACTCATTAGAGCTCTAGGTACGGGGCTCGCCACCCTTCGCCATTCTGACCTGACAAACTTGCCGTCCTTCGCCACGACACCGGCCAAACTCGCCACACTTCGCCATTGAGCACCTCGTCGTACAGATGACGAACCCAATTCCCTGACATTCTTACCGTTTGTGGGTTCCAAGTTTAATATTCAAACGGTAATATTACCGTTTCTTTTTATTTTTTTAGTTTTTATTTAAAAAAAAAAAAAAAAAAAAAAAAAAAAAAAGAACCTTAACACACTTTATTTACACACTATTTTTCTCATACAATTCAACCAAAAAATACCATTACTCTCTATATCTCAACTTAAAAAAAAGTATCTCAAAGTCCAAACGAGTGCGGGTATTTTACGAATCTTCTCACCTCAAACCAACAACAATACGGGAGTTATTCAAACCTGTCTAACCCATCGTCACAAAACTCTAACTCGTCGTCGCAACAAATTCCTCCATATGGTACGCAATTGAATCCCGAGGCAATTTACCGAAATAAACAATATGCGTTTCAAGGATTCGCAAATTTCCCCCAACAACGATTTCCGTCACCACAGTTTTTTAACCCGTCACAACCTTCAACGTTTCCTCAATCTCAACCACAAAAACACTTTGAATCACAACCATCAGATTCACAATTCAAAGTATCACAACCCTGTGAACTGTTCATATCGCGAGGAAAAAAGTTGCCAAAAACTCAAAAAAAGTCGTGAATTTGGACGCGGACGATGAAGATGACATGGGGGAATTGACGCATGTGAATACTCGTTGGACCTAGGAAGAAGAAAAGTTGCTAGCGGAAATTTGGGTACAAGTTTCCCAAGACAAAGATATCAGAAACGACCGTTCCGATAAGTTCTTTTGGAACCAGATTTTGGAGATGTTCAACAGTCAGTCTCACCGTGACAATCGTAGCAAAAATATGCTCACGGGTAAATGGACAAGGATTAACGGTGATTGTCAAAAATTCAACGTTGTTTACAAACATTTGCAGCATATAAGCGGATAAAATGACATTGATCATCTCGAGAATGCAAAGACCAATTTTGAACAATGCTTTGCTGGGAGAAGCTTCATGTATGTTCACGTGTGGGAGGTTTTGAGAAAGTACCCCAAATGGGATGTCGAGGATCCGATTGACATTTCATGTCTCGAGGATATATTCGGCCCTCACAAACGACCTCCTCCCGACGGAGCCAAAAAAAGTCGAGCTTCAAAGAAAGCCAAGTCGACGGATAAGTCGAGCTCCGGGGGGAGTCAAATTAGTTCTTTTTCGGGACATTTATCAGATACTTTTTCGCGCAAAGCCGAAATTCAAATGGCCGCGTACGATGCGAGGAGGCAGAAAGAAATTGGGTACTTGGAGATGAAAGAGTTGAAGTTTCTCATGCTTGATCTCGACCAGACCACACCGGCAAAAGCCGCTTTCATTCGCAGGAAGCAAGAAGAAATCATGAAGAAACATTATCGCGACGAGTAAAATGTTGTAATGTATTTTTAATTTTAATAAAATGAATTTAGTTTATTTGAAAAATTGAATAAAAATATAAAATGAAAAGTGGTGAGACCCAAATAAGTAAGTTCTGGTTAGTTGTAATAAGAGATAGTTGTAGAAATGAGTTTATTGAAAGTGATGTGGCACCTCGTGGAACCCAAATAAGTAACCAAAACTGCTCACCACAACTGGAGCTCTTAGTATATTAAGGTATGATGTCACATACATTGCACCAAATAAAAAGAACAAATAATTCATTGCAAGCTAGGTGACAAAATGAAAATAAATAAATTAATTTCTGATGAAAAAATTAGAATATAAAGTGTTGTCTTGTTGAAATTATATCACCAAATCAACAATTAATCGGAATATTAGACCGAGTGGGAGCCCGCGCGTTGCGCGGGTTGTGTTGCTTATAATTTTGTGCTATACGTGTTTTGTCGTATTTTGATGCGAAATGGATTTTTTGACAAAGGACTCCTTTTGCAAAGAGCCGTGAACTTCAGGGGTATTTTTTGCCATTTTTTAAACATTTTTTTTTAAAGGGACTACTTTTGCAAAGAGCTGTAAATTTTCGAGGTATTTTTTGCCAATTTTGAAAAATATTTTTTGGTGTCGTGTTTTGATGCGAAATGGATTTTTTTACAAAGGACTCATTTTGCAAAGAGCTGCGAAGTTCAGGGGTATTTTTTGCCATTTTTGAAGTAGATTTTTTTTTAAAAGGATTACTTTTGCAAAGAGCTGTCAATTTTCGGGGTATTTTTTGCTAATTTTGAAACATATTTTTTTTAGATAACTTTTCAAAAAAAAAAAAAAAAAAAAAAAAAAAAACACTGTAGCTACAGTAGCACTGTAGCTACTGTAGCAATACTCACAACGTGCACTGTTGTTTCAACAGTACACGCATGAACAGAACACGCTTTTATACTATTGTATCACCAAATCAACAATTAATCGGAATATTAGACCGCAATAGTTCCTTGCTTTCTTAGTTTAGAAAACGGTATAAGTTTGTCAGCTAGGGGGTACGTACTTTTCAAAATTTGTTTACTATTATTTGCGTAGATTGACGGGAACATCCTGATCCTGGATGCCTTTTAGCATCAGCTATTGTTCACCTAAAAAGGAATACCTCCGGCAACTCTCCTGGTATAGAGGAGCACCACCTGGAGTGAGACGAGCCGAGACTCGACCCCCGATCTCTTATTCCACAAAGTGTCTCCAGTGTGCCCATAGGTTTTGCGAAGACGGGTACCTATCTGAAGCAAATGGCAAAAATGAGACTTGAACCCTGGTCTATTTACTTAAGCACGAGATCTCCACCCATTAGAGTAAGATAACTAACTTAAATTATTATTCAATACGTCTTAGGATCGGACAAGCTCTTATATATATTTGAATTAGGACAAGCTCTTATTCAATGAACACATATCCGCTTCTATATCCCTTATTTTTTCTTTTTAGTAAAATACACCGTTCGTCCCTAAAGTTGTACCAAATTCGCATGGTGAGTCCGAATTTCAAAATAAATGCACCAGACGTCCCAAACGTCTCCATTTTGCTTCTCCGTTGGTCCCTTTGCCTATGTTTGTTAGTCAATGCCTGTTATACCCCTCATAGTGCGTTTCACGTGAGGGCAAAATGGTCATTTTTTTCTTCCTCACAAAACTACAAAACTGGTTACTCACGATTCAATCCAAACACCCCCTCCTTTATTTACACCAAACTCATCAAAATCAAGCACATTCTTCCACTAAACCCAACATCTCAACTCACTTCCTAACAACTCATCGAAAACCCATTCAAATCCACTTTTCAATTTCTCATTAAGTAACCAATAAACGCCTAATTCACCCTAATTCATTAAGGGGCCGTTTGTTATGGAACTTTGGAATGAGTTTTGAATTGAAAAGACTTTTGTTATTTGTTTGGTTGTTTCTTTTAAATTAAGGAATGAAAGTTTGAATCAAAAAGTGATAGTTGGCCATTTAAGTAGGTTTGAGTACTTATCTTCATTTTTCCTCTCTATGTATGGGGGCCTTTTTATATTTCATATAATTTTTTCTTTTGTTATTTTATCATTCAAATATTATATTTTATTTAAAATTTATTATAAAATATATAAAAAAGTATAATTTCTTTATGCTAAACTTACTCCAAATACAAATTCTAATCTAAACCCACTTATAAACCAAACCGACCCAAACTCATCAAAATTGAACACAATCATCCATTAACACACACGCATATGAATCAATATTCATACAATTGATAAAAAAATCCATTTACACCCACTTTTCAGTTTCGCATTTGATCCAGTAACAAAAGAAACCCCTAAATTCTCACCAAGTGACCACAATCATAACCTTATCCATTTATTTCTTTCTTGAATCATGATATATAGACATAGACACCAAAATCATTTCATCAATTCCTTATTAATATCTATTTCTCTATTTTTCAGTTTTCTTTCTTCCTTTTGTTATCAAACCAAAATATAACCGTAAGCATTATTTATCTCTTTTCTCTTTCGAAGTGAAGAATACATAACCGGATTTCAACCCGACCAAATCACTAACAATTATCCTTAATTATTCCAACGAAATTATCTCCCTTTTCTTTGTTTTGAGAGTCAAACACAAAAAATGTCACGAACCAAACTTAGCAACAAAACCCATACCAAGAACATGCTCTAAACAAGTTTCAAGGGTTGTTATTTCTGTTTGTGGTTTGAGTTTCAAAGAAAGAATCACTAAAAAGAAAATAAAACTTACCCGAGAACTAAAGAAAGATCTTAAGACGGAATATTAACTTCTTCAAGGGTATTTGGGTCTTCGGTTTCAATAATAGAAATATAAAAGATAAAAGGTGGCTTTATGATTTGTGAAATGATATAAAAGTGAACTGAATGATGTGTTCATTTTTTTTTTAATTATTATTTTTATTTATTTATTTATTTTTTTGTAAGATTGAAATGAATAAAGAGATAGATAAAATGTTTGTGTTGTGTGGCTGAGAAAGTGAAATAAAAGAGAAAATTACTGGGTTGGACATGCCACACCTGACATGTCTCAATTTGCCCAACCTTTATCAATTTATCCAAAATGCCGAATGATCTTGCGTTCATCTTCACGCAAGGTACGCAAGATGACTTGTTTTCATCCTAGCCGTCCAAAAAAGTCCAAAATATATATATATATATATATATATATATATATATATATATATATATATATATATATATATATATATATATATATATATATATATATATATTAAAAACATCCCGCGCATGAATTTACGCAAGATGTTAAATTTTACGCAAGATGCAAAAATATATATATAATAACATCCCGCGTAATTTGCTACGCAAAATGTTTAACTTTTACGCAAGATCTTAACTTTTACGCAAGATAACTTTTAAAAGTTGACTTTACATTTTAAAACTTTTTAATAATTACAAAAATCACCCTTTAACTTTTTAATAATTACAACTTTTTTATATAACAAACTCTATTCGTCAAATATTTAGTAAATATCTATCGAATTCTTTAATGAAAAAAATATCGTTGCGAAGAGCTCTTAATTACGAACAAAACAAGCCCAATATTAACATGCTTTTGACGTACGTATGATTTTATAAAAAATGTTAAAGTTTGATATATATATATATATATATATATATATAAATTTCAATTTTAAAATTTAAAACTTTTTAATAATTACAAAAATCACCCTTTAACTTTTTAATAATTACAACTTTTTTATATAACAAACTCTATTCGTCAAATATTTAGTAAATATCTATTGAATTCTTTAATGAAAAAATATCGTTACGAAGAGCTCTTAATTACGAACAAAACAAGCCTTCGCAACGATATTTTTTTCATTAAAGAATTCGATAGATATTTACTAAATATTTGACGAATAGAGTTTGTTATATAAAAAAGTTGTAATTCTTAAAAAGTTAAAGGGTGATTTTTGTAATTATTAAAAAGTTTTAAATTTTAAAAGTGAAATATATATATATATATTATATATATATATATATATATATATATATATATATATATATATATATATATATATATATATATATATATATATATATATATGGGGACTTTCTTACGAGAATCATTTTATCTGCGAGAACTGAGAGAACCACAAAAAACATACATGCACGCCTTTTAAAATAAAATAAAAATACATGCAAATCATCAATAATCTTAAGTATCCACCTATGTTCTTCAATATCATCATGAACTCATCATCTTTTTTCACAAAAACCTTACACAAGGCCGCAATATTGTCGTTGCACGCCTTATAAGAACATACATGCACACCTTCAAAGAAAAATGTTGTATTTCCAATTTCTTATCAAATTCTTTAGAACAACTATGTTTTTTTAAAAACATATATGTTGTTTTTAGAACATATGTGCAAAAATACAATTATTGAAGGCGTGCATGTATGTTTTTGGTGGTTCTCTCAGTTCTCGCAGATAAAATGGTTCTCGCAAGAAAGTCTCACTATATATATATATATATATATATATATATATATATATATATATATATATATATATATATATATATATATATATATATATATATATATATCAAACTTTAACATTTTTTATAAAATCATACGTACGTCAAAAGCATGTTAATATTGGGCTTGTTTTGTTCGTAATTAAGAGCTCTTCGCAACGATATTTTTTTCATTAAAGAATTCGATAGATATTTACTAAATATTTGATGAATAGAGTTTGTTATATAAAAAAGTTGTAATTATTAAAAAGTTAAAGGGTGATTTTTGTAATTATTAAAAAGTTTTAAAATGTAAAGTCAACTTTTAAAAGTTATCCTGCGTAAAAGTTAAGATCTTGCGTAAAAGTTAAACATTTTGCGTAGCAAATTACGCGGGATGTTATTATATATATTTTTTTGCATCTTGCGTAAAATTTAACATCTTGCGTAAATTCATGCGCGAGATGATTTTTTGGACTTTTTTGGACGGCTAGGATGAAAACAAGTCATCTTGTGTACCTTGCGTCAAGATGAATGCAAGATCATTGGGCATTTTGGATAAATTGATAAAGGTTGGGCAAATTGAGACATGTCAGGTGTGGCATATCAAACCCAGTAATTTTCTCGAAATAAAAGGGTATAGAAATGAATAAAGGGCTTAATGCTAAAGAAAAATGAGTAAAAGGACCGACGAATAGTAAGGTGTTTGTTCTATGAAATCAATTTTACATTAATTTACGTGGGCATAAAGATAATATTTTTGTGTTTATAGGTTTTGATTTGCGTTCTTAAGTTTATGTTCTAAATTGATGAGATTTGAGAATGGCTTTTTTGTTTACTGATAATTTATGAAGATGACAAGATGATGGTAATGGTTGATGTAGCAAACTGCAAATTTTCACTATAATTAACAACAGCTAATTTAATATTAACCTCTGTTACTATTTCTGATTATCATTTTTTTGAGAAAATTTGAAAATTTCTCTATTATATTATTATAACATGAACACATTATCACGTGATTTACCAAATAACGGGACGAGCTCACACGTGAATCACGAAATCAAAATATACACAAAATAACACCAAACGAGCCAAATTAACTCAGCCCAACTCCCCTTACACGGTTACTGTTCACAGTAACCCAATAAAGGCCCAACTCCTTTATTAATTCATTTTCTAGTCGACTCAACTCACTCCAAATGCACCCGTTTTCTTCCTATTTTGAAACACGACATATATGGATTTTTATACCACCTAATTCTTCCCCCACCAAAGAATTAGGGTGACGAGTTTCAGCTCCTAATATCAATAATTGCTACGTTTAATTTAGGCAAAGTGAAGTGCCATCAGCCAACCAATTCGACATATCCGATCCAATTTTCACCAACTTCTCCAAATTTGACCCAACTTGTTTGTACTCAAGTCCAATATTTTTGTTAGCTTGAATATATGATATTAAGTGTATTTCTCACCCAAGAACACAATGTTACACGTTGAAATGATTTTTGGACCTATAAAACCCCATGTCGACATATATATTTGTGACAAAATCGAACCAAATCAAACCTTGTCCAGATAAACCTTCCCCTTGATCTTTATTTGTTAGAAAATCACCCTTATAGTCCACATTCCTTACATACTCCCTGCCATCCTACTGTTCACGTAAGTGGTGCACATGAAATATATATATATACACATTATACGTGTGTATATATACACGTATAAACCTCTCCTCACTCACTCCCTTTCACACTTAGCCATTTTAACTCTTCCCTAGTTCATTTCAATCAGTTAAACGAGCCACAAAACGACCAGGAAGGTTTCCCATCTCCTTTGGAAGTCCATTCGAAGCTAGGGTTATTTATATTGATCGTATTTTGGGTTATAGCGAGTTGTGGATTATTTTCTTGTGTTCTAATCACTCTTACTCGTAAAAGATATTAGGATTTATTTTTATATTTAAGCATGTATTCGTTTTGTCATAATTGCACAACCAAACACTTAACGAATTAGAAATAAAAAAAATATTTTGATAAAAGCAAATCTAATCGTTTAACTGTCCAGTCGTGACGAATATTCTAACATAAGCTTGGCAAGTATACGCATCTCCCCCACTAAAGCCAAGGAATAACAAGTCTAAAGCGGTAAAAAGGGTTTGTTGGTTAAGGGTTAATCATTCTTGTTAATCTCTATCGATCTCATATTCCAGAAAAGGCGACAAAATCACAAATACATGATCGAATCCACGACCACGATACTTGCAATTGCTCAAATCCTTAACTCGAATAGGCTAAAGATAGGACCAAGTAATCTTTACCAATAATATTATATCAAAAAGGGCGACAAAATCATAAATACATAGCCGAATCCACGACTACGATACTTAAGATTGCTCAAATCCCTAATCTCAATAAATCAAAGGTTTGGATAAAGAATGATGTAGGGTATGGATAATATTTGGGATACAAATTGGTGTAAAATGAAAAATAAACAAAACAGATAAATTAAAATCCTAAGTGTGGTAAATTACTTTCCCAACCATCCAATGAATAAGACTCATATCATTGAATAACTCACGCTTTAACACTTGAAACACACGCTTTAGGTAGACACGAATTATACTCAACAAGATCTCAATCAAAGAATATCCTTAGTTGGCGTTCCCATAACGGCCAACTCCCATTCAATCCATAAATATAATATATAACAAATAGTGGTGATATCTCCCACTTAATACAAAACTTTACATAAGTTGGTTAAAATAAACTTCCAACTTTTTTTTTTTTTTTTTTTTTTTTTTTTTTTTTTTTTTTTTTTTTTTGACATCAACATATATGTGTAAAATTTCACAACTTTTCTATCACTATTTTTTCGGATAATTTTTCATACTCTTTATACTTTCAGAAATAACTGTAATAGTGAAAGTAGTAAACACACGAAAAATAAACTCAAAGATATATAATATTTACTTTCATACCAATTGCATTGTGCAATTTCCCGACTTAACCAAAGATAATGAATTACGCACGCGAACACAGGTAATGTAAGGAAACACACTTTGCCTAAAGCAATTAACCACGGATTTTAATCTACAGGGTAGGCTAAGGTGTAAGGGTGTATCGAAACATTATAACAAAGGTGTAAGAAACGAAAGGAATGGCTCTGAGTGTTTTTCTAGGGGTATCTTACTCTAAAAGTGAGAGTAACAAAAGGTTTATACGGGGGTTAACTAACCAGTGTAGTCAGTTAATATCACATAACATATAAAGGCTATTTGGGTGTAATCCTAGAAATTTACCAACTTAGACAAGTCATTCCAATTATAAAGATAATACTTATTATGGTGGTCTCGAATAGTATACAAGCCAAGTTCTAAAGTTTACAAGTCACCGGCACACTCATAGATTTGTGAATTTTGATAAGTTCACAATTTTTGGAAATAAGGTTATGTGTGCAGCTATGTAATTTAGACTTTAACAAAAAACATGCTAGAAAATTTTTAAATTTTGATATATTAAGCGCATTTTAAGCATATTTTGAAAAAGTTTAAGACAAGTAAGTGTTCTAATTCTCCAATCCCCCCACTTAAGTTAAACAACGTCCTCGTTGTTTGTGTCAAAGGTTAAAAACTGTAAAATAAAAGAATTAGAACAGAAAAACTCCCCTGAGATTTGCTCGGTATTATCCTCCATTATTCGTATAAGAGCAAAAATCATCTTTCTTGTGGATTAGAACGTTTAATCTTCATAGATGATGTATCCACAAGAATGCAGGAATCTATAATACCATTAAGACTTTAACACACCTGAGTTAAGAAGGTTCAAACTTGCATAATACATTAGTAGTTAGTAAAAATAAAAGCAAAAGAATTAAACTGTAAATCATCAGGTCAGTCGATACGCCGTATCTTATGGAAGAAGATACGCCGTATCGAGCCTGGAATAAGTACAAATCAGGATAAAAGATGCGTCGCATCCTTAACCAGGGATGCGTTGCATTAAAATACTGACAGAAAGTTTTAAAGTCAAAAATAAAAATGCAGAAAATAAAATAAGATATGACCTTTGCAGGCGATGTGTCGCATCTTATGATGGAGATGCGCCGTATCTTCTGCAGGTCTAACAGACTCGATACAAAATCAGAAAATAACACAAAAGATAAGCATGGGTTTCCTCCCACGAAGCGCTTATTTTTGTTCGAGTCACGAGCCTGACTCCACCCTTATTTACTGTGTATTAAGGTGTTGTTCCCCCCACTTGGGATCAAGTGCGGGTGATAATAGCAATAAAAACGAAAAGAGTGTAAATTTGCTAGTAAAGATGGAAGAAATAAATAAAGATCATACCTTGGCAATATATGTACATCTTTCCTATCCTTACCCGGTTTGGTTGATAAATTGGATGACTTGACCATTCCATCTGAAAGAGTAGTGTGTTGAGGAAAAATGAGTCTCCTTTCTTCTTGGTTAGTCTCTTTGGTAGTAAGGCGTCCCTTGACTTCCGCAGAAGATGAGAAAGGGTCTTTGGCAAGTAAAAGTTCGAGTTCCTCTATATCCTTCATAGGGTCGAAATCATCATCTTCATCAATCATAGCAATGTTTAAGAGCTCATCACCAAAATCTTCCTCGAGCTCCACCAAAAACGGGTTGATCACAGGTGCTTCATGTGCACTTTGTGTTGTAAGTGACTCCAATTCATCTTGTGAATCTCCATCTTCAACTAGTGGTCTTGCAATTTCAGCATCGTCCCGAATTTCATCCTTAAATAAGTAATCCCAGATTTCTTCAAAATCCCTCGTTGGGTCAAAATCTGGTTGAGGTATGTCATCATAAACTATGGCGTCAAATGGTTCGAAATCAAAATTAGAATACTTTTCATCTTCATCCGATGGATTGTCTAATGGTGGTAATACGATTGCAGAATATTCTTCAACGTAAGGTTCCGTATACACATCATCTTGTGCAATCTCCGGAGAAAAAGTACTATCAATAACAATTGCCGGAATTGGATTCACGGTATATGAATCTTCTTCATCATCATATGACATACACCAAGTGTGTTGAAATGGAAATTTGTTTCTTTCTTTCCTTGACTTTTCTTGTCCTAAAATCAAGTATTCTTCCATAGTGATTTCTTTTGTCTCAATGACTTGTGCACCATATCTTGCTCTTTTCCAATCATACACCTGATTATTGCTCAAGGCTCTTTCCTCAATAAACTTGACATATTCTTCCATTGTAATATCCGGATCGTCCATCTTCCTGAAATCAAACTTACTCGTGCAAAAGAAGAGTGAAACAATCAAAGTAAAATAAAATTTGCTGATATCAGTAGACGATGCGCCGTATCCAAAAAGTTGGATGCGCCGTATCTTATAATCGTTAAAATTTAATCAGACTTTTATTCAGAAAACAGACACGCCGCTTATAATTTTAGAATGCGCCGTATCATTTTTTAAATTATCAAAAATTGTTTATATTTATTAAAATTAAATGCGTCGTATTAACAGAAGCTAATGCGCCGTATTAACAAAAGTTAATGCGCCGTATTTTCGTTACGTTTCAAAATACAAGATTTTTGATTAAGTAGATGCGCCGTATCGATAAAGATCGATGCGTCGTATCTGTTTAAAAATTCGAAAACTGTTTTTAATTAAATAATAAATACGCCGTATCTGCAAAAATAGATGCGTGGTATGGCGTTAGGGTTTAGAAAAATTTCTTATTAAAAACAGAATACGCCGTATCTTGGGGAAAGATGTGTCGTACTCGAATTTATGAAACGCGTTGTATTTTATAAAAATTGGACGCAATACGCCGTATCTGTGAAAACAGATGCGCCGTATCGTTTGTATCAGCACAGTACAACGATAGCAGAATGCAGAAAAATAGAAAAAGAAAAATAAAAAATATAAAAACAAATAAAAAGAAACAAAAATTAAAGAAAACAAAAACACACAAAAACAGAAAATATGCAAATAATCCAACGAATGCAATTTATCTAATATATAACAGGGTTAGTGGTTAGAATCCAAAAATAAAAAAGAAAACGGAATTAAAATACAAATCAAATTAACAGATAATAACAATTCACTCCCCGGCAACGGCGCCAAAAACTTGATGTGCGTGTGTATTGCTCTAATTCTTTTATATCCACGGCAGCGGCGCCAAAGACTTGGTGCACGCGTGATGTGTCGTTGTGGTTTTAGCAGTATTAATGCCTACTCAAGTTTTAAATTTATATTTAGCCTACTTATCAATAAAACACACACTTTAACGAGCAGTGTACCCGGTCAGTATGAATATAATGGTAAGTAGAGTGTCGATCACTAAGAGTGTAACGTATTATCTAGTTATTCTAATCAGTATTTTAATATCTTAAGTTAGCTGTACAACCTAATCTAACGCAAAGGGGGTTCAGCCTGAGAGACTGGCACGGTTTGGTTATGATTAAATAATAAACTAAACTAATGAGCACGAATCAGCGATTAGCACACACGTACACAGATAGATACTTGAGACAATAAGAAGACCTGTCCTGATAATTAAGTAGCTTGTCACTTGTTTTATTGCTAGTTTTATATGAAGTGTATATAATTAACCCTTTCTCATTGGCTCTAATCTTATCGGCGAGTAAACCCTTAATGATCACTTATGTCTATCCCACTATCCTAGAATATTGAGCATTTGTGATGCCCACGTTTCGTATACGCTAGAATAGATAGGCGAGGAAGGGGCATGGCGACCCAAGCAATGCTCAGCTAGACACAGAGGTTATCAATGCACTAATAAAAGTCACCAAAGACATCAACATATAAACTTTAATTAATGGGAAAGCAATTTTAAGGGGTGCCCATGATATTCCGTAGTCACATGGAATCGGCCCATCAATCCTGATGAATTAAAGTGTACTAATACAATAAAACAAAACTACTTAATGAATTGAATACATGCAGGACCTTCTTACAGCTCTTGTATCTTCGTTCAGGGTGTGTCTTGTGCTGCTATTACGTCTGAATTCGGCTTTTAGGGTTTCTGTCTTTCTCTTCTGAGTTTAGCTAAGTGTCCCGAAATTCGTCTGGCCTTGGGGTATTTATAGTTTCTGTCTGAGGGTTAGATGCGGCGCATAGGATAAGTAGATGCGGCGCATTGACTTAACTTCGCGTGGGGTCCAAGATTAATATATTCAGGAATATTCGTACACCGCCTTAAGATGCGGCGTAACTCCATTTCTCTATGCGGCGCATGTCCTTTGCTGACTTGGATTGTAACTTGTGAAATCTTGATAGTGATACGCCGTATGTAAGAAGTGTGTTGCGGCGTATCTGGAGCAGAATGATCTTGATCTTGTACATTTCAGTAGACTCTTAACATCTTGCTTGTTTTGCTCCATAATTAGTCCAAAATCGCCAAGTTTCATATAATACTTGTTTTTACCTGAGAATTACAAAAGTAAACATTAACGTATCAATTCTCATATATAATATAATAAAACAAGTCAAATAAATAGGACAAATGATGATAATAAAATGTACTTATTTTAGTTCATCACATGTCATTCTCTTAACTGACTTTCAAAGTATGGTTAGTTGAGTCATATTAGGCCATGTATTAGCGAAATAAGCTAATATCATCTTTGCTATACTTCAATAGGAAAATATAGGAATTAGAATTTTTCTAACATGAGAATGACTACTGGAGAACCTATCGCACTAGAAATTCTATTTGACCTAACGGTTGAATTGCTTCCAGGAGAGAAGTTGGGTTCGTAGTATAACCCGTAAAAATGGTCGTGTTTAGCCTGAATTGAGCACCACTAGTGATAGTCTCATACTCATTCTCTAACTTGAAAAATTTTCATTCCTACATTTGACTAGAGATAGTTTACATCAGTGAACTTTATCTCCCTTTAGGATTTCATTTTAAACAAGTAGTAATTAGGATCTGCCTTAGCAAACCTAGATTGCTTGCATCCCACATACGTGTTTCAAAATGATAACATGTTCTCGTAAGATATGATTAAATGTCTTCATGATCTTAAATGCTAAATGATTATCATGTTTTGCATGATGTTTGCATTTATTTCTTATGTGCATTTTACATGATTTACTTGTAAAGTTTGCACCCACACTATGTCCCTTTGACACATTAGGAATTAGGTATGCCTATCACTATGAACCATTAGAAGTCATAGAGTCATACACTAGTGTCAAAACCCATAAATCAAAGTAATCACGAAGTTATCCTAATTCCCTACTCATCACTTCGCCTTCTTCCAAGTAATACACCCTTTTGTCATGGGAAGGTTAGATACAAACCTAGTAGAACTCGGAGCAGGGTTGACAACTTAAATATTTCATCTGAAATATTCAAGTAAGTTTAACTTGCGATCGCAATCGTTAAATGTCATATCCGAAACATCATACTCAAGCCTCTTAACAACATATGTTAAAACGCTCATGCAAAAGCTAAAAGCTAACATCAACCCTCAGGTGACAAGGGACTCACGAATCACTATATAAGTGATTAGTAGTTTCCTTTCATCCTCGTGTGATTACACACTTCTTAAGATCCTAAACACTGCTGCGAATCAGCACCATAGGCCTAGCTTTACGTCTTTCAAAACCCCGTGAAACACTCGCGTGCGAAGCACATCAAAATCCGTAAATCAACCAAAACCTCTCAACTGAGAATCCCCTAATCATCTTCGTCTAGGTCTAGGAATGATGGAACGTATTCCATAAATCTTATGACTATTTAAATATTTCACTAGAAATATTAAAGTCATCCCTCGTACCCCTCTTATGACTACCTGAATATTTCACTGGAAATATTGTAGTCATCTCGTGTGTCTCGTCTCATGACTCTTTAAATATTTCACTGGAAATACTGAGTCATTCTTTAAATCACTCTTATGACTACTTGAATATTTCACTAGAAATATTGTAGTCATCTTGTGCGTCTCGTCTCATGATTCTTTAAATATTTCACTAAAAATATTGAGTCATTCTTTAAATCCCTCTCATGACTATCTAAATATTTCACTGGAAATATTAAGTCATTCTTCACATCGCTCTAATGACTACCTATGTATTTCCTCGGAAATATAAAAGTCATCTCTTCTCGTCCAGTAACGTTCAAAGAATTTATTAGGTATAAATTCCCTCCTCGTGTCGAAAAGTCTCACTAAATCAGCGAGATTTATTCGTAAAATCCTATTAAACTCCAATGACAACTTAAATATTTCATCCGAAATATTTAAAGTATATTTAGTTTGCGAAATGCAATTAAACGTCATTTCTCGTTCTCGATTAACGTTCATCGAATCCCGTTGGATTCATTCATAAAAGAATTTATTTGGTATAAATTCCTTTAATCTAAAGTCCAGAAAAATCACAACATATGTGAAATTTCTCTGTCAAAAATCTAATTATGGGTCAAAACTGACCTCAGCAGGTCACGGTACCCTTAAATAGGGGACAGTACCGCTAAATTAAATGGTACCGTCGGACCGTTGTCTGCTGAGACAGTTTATCTTGTTTTCAATTCTCACCAACACTGTCAAAACCCACTCGATGTAGTCTCGAACCAAAACCGTCTCCTATCAGAATAGATTCTATCTATCTTCTGATTTCTTAGATTTTTCCCCTTTCACTTCCGCATGGTACTGAACATACCATATATATGGTTACTTCCGTATCCATTATCTTCCCAACTTATCTACATTTTTTAACCTTAGTTCTATACCACCAATGCTTCCGTATTCCACTCACCTTTCATACACTTCAAGTGAAGAACCGCTAGGATAAGTTGAGATAACCCCACAAGAACCTTATCACTAACCCCATAACCTTGAAGATTTTATCTTCTTAACCCTTAGGATATCTCCACGTGATCACATGCCTCATCATATGAATATTCTATGAATATTCACAGTGATTGAAAAGAGCTACGTGAATTCAAAGGTGAAGTTTATCGTATGGTATCCACCACTTATCATGACGTTACTAAGCTCATCGCTTCCGTCAACGTTTGTTTTCCTCTTTATCTTTTACATCTTGTCAGGATGGTCGTAGATTAAGGGGGAGCGAAAACACACTCATATAGTCTTTCAAAAAACACTCTCAAGAACACACAAATGTGGTTCTTATTCCCTAGAAAACTTCCCTTTAGCTGCCCAGAACTAGGCTGCACAGGAAAATTCGTGACTTCCAAGTCATGGTACCGTTAAATAGGCCACGGTATCGTTAAATTTAACAGTACCGTGTGGTATTTAGTAGTACCGTGCCTATGTTTGACGAATTTTCACTGTTTCCTTTAGATCCCTGCATCCCTAACCTCAAACCTGCAAAATTTTGCGAACTCACATACACCCTAGGATTCCCTCACTACACCATAGGACTCTACTACCAACTTTAGTTCAAATCCCACAACTTTTGCCTATATAAGGCATCACGATTGCAAGCTTATCTTGCATCTCATCTTCAAACCTCACATTAACATCATTCCTCATTACACTCAACCCTTATAACTAAACTTCACTCTTGACAGTGATATTTAGTTTCAAAACCTTTGATCTGCCTCAAACGGTCAACCCAAATTAACCAGGTAAATGGTCAACAAGAGTCAATCACTTGAGAACACGATGCAATTTACCAGAGGAGTTAGTGTTTTCCCCGGGTCGTTATGTCCCAGCGAGGTGTGAATTCTGAAATAAAACGAATTTGTGATCGGGTGACGATTGAACGGAGAAGGATTTTGGTTGATAGGTTGATTAAATTAAGGAAATAAAAGAGAATAACTTTAAATAAGCTATGAAAACAAGAACGTGAAAACAAAATAACTAGAAACGTTTAAAACCTAAAAACGCGTATGTTAAATAAAAATTACGTACGAACTAAAAACGAGCCGTATATATATATATATTTTTTATTATTCCATTTTACTTTATTTTGATAAAGTACTTAATTATAAGCACTTTTTATAAAATACAATATTTTTAAAAACTTAAAATAAGCACATAAAAAAGCAGATTAAAGCAGCCGCTTACGAAAACGGGCTAAAAACTAAAATATTAGAAAATCTAATCTTACAAGTGCAAAATTATTTTTCTTAAATCCTAAATAATAAAAGAAAATTTTAGAAAAAAGATTTATATTTTTCTGACTTTTATATTTTTTATTATGAATTAAAAACTATTAAAACTAATAAAAAGGTTTAAAAATAGTAAACGACTTAGGAAAAATCTGAAAAATTCAAGATAAATACTATATGATAGCAGAATACTAGGAAAAATATAAAAAACTAGATAAGCCCACTAATAAGCTGAATGGGCTAATAAGCAGTTTGAAAATAAGCACAAAAATAAGCTAATAAGCACTAGAACGCACCAAAAGCTCAAGTATAGTGTAATATACTAAAACAAACTCAATTCAACTGAAAAACCTCAGATATGCCCTGGCCGTCAGCCAAATCGAGTAATGAGAAGTTTGCATATAGAAGCCTAATGTACCTACTTCTAGCTTAATTTTAAACACTGTAATAAGCAGTTTTTTGGAAAGTGAAGGGGGCAAAATCAAGCTTATACTACTGGCTATCTTAAAAACCAAAAATGACCAAAATTAAACATCATTTGCTATCCTAATTGGCACCTAGATCAGCAATCAAAATCAACATTTAAACCTGATTTTTTTGACTTTTTATGAAACTTAATCTAGTTGACTAAAATGAACTTAGATTGAAAACTAATGACTGTAAATGAAGTAATAAGCTATTATGAGGCTGAAACAAGCTAAATTAACTAAATATGTAACCTTATATGTGATTATGCAGTCTAAGTTCCTCACAGTGAATGCATAAATGAAATTTACATGAGATTTTGACTTGCTAACAAAGTAGTACTGGTTTTAAGTATTTAACTGAGATATTTGATCATATAGTGACATACATCAAACAAGAACAACATCACAAACAACATCTATCACAGATAAACCATAAAATCCAAACACCCCTTTATAACAATGATTTTTTTAATTTCAAAGCATTTGGAGGATTTAGACCAAGAAACTGTTACATAAGCACTTATATTGAGATAATAAACTGAATGAACCACATAAACTCCACTTTGAACAACTAACACCTAAAAATCCAAATTGTGCTAAAATGGCAGTGAGAAATGTAAAATGAGCAACAAGGAATTCTAGAGAGCAAATATCAAACATTAAGCAATAATACTGCTGAATTACACTTAAAAATCATAGAAGCACAAAGATAAGCAGCTAATTAGCACAAGAACAATAAAAAGCAAAAATTTAGATAAAGCTTACAAAGTTGATCCAGTGAGTTCAAGACCAAAGACCAAGTATCCAACTATCCTAATGTCTCCCATGAGACTTCTAAAACCTTGCAAATCCAAAATGACCAGGGTCCTTTGCTTCAATCTTCTTCCACAGTGATTTTTAATTTATGGACTATTTTTGAGCATTTTTTTCTTGAATTTTTGGTTTGTGAACTAAAACTGGTTTCCACTTCTTTTAAGGCTTATAAAAGATTAAAGGTAACTAAATGAGCTTAAAGGAACATGAAATAACAAAATTTAACAATCTTAAGTGAAATTGTCAGTTTCACTAAAAATTGCCAAATATGATTTAACAAACGAGAACTTGAATTAAAGGGTAAAGAAAGTTGAGATTACATTAGTAAAACTGAGTACAAGCTTTTTTTTTTTAAAACAATAAATTACAACTGGAAATTAATTCTACACTAAGTCGACTTTATCCTACTCTACTCTAAAACTAATACATATTTCTTCTTTCTTTCTGACTTAAATAAGCCCTGGTGCATCATACTCTCTTTCCCACTTCCATTTCAAGCCGTTGGATGAGCCAAACCAATCCCAGCCTTTGAATTTCCATTTGGCGCCAAAAGTCAAGAGATATTATTTCAGGTAACTTGGAGCATTTTAAGGGAATTAAATGGTCTTGTTTGTAGTGTTTGGAAAGGGTGAGGTGGAGGGAGAGTGGTTAGTGAGCTGGTGAGACAGGTAAGGGTGGTTTTGGCCAGATGGTGGAGGGAAACGGGTGACAGGGGTTTGACCGAGGTTTTATATACAATGGGATTGGGTTTATTTATTTATTAAATAGGGGTGTTGGTTTATTTATTTTGGGTTTGGGTTGTTTTAATGGATTTAGTAACTAGGACCATTTGTGCCATTTATGAAACTTGAGGGGCCTGAATTGTAAGTTCACCAAAGTTATCAAAAGGATATTTCTTGCCAAGTGTCAATAGTACAAGGATCATAAAATATAATTTTCCAATTTTTGCAAACCAAGGACTAATTTTTTGACAACTTTTGAAACTCGAGGGACTAGACTTGCCATTTATGCAAACATTGATTTTTTTTCAATTGTTTTCAATCCTTTTGCATTTGAAATACACAAAAACACATTTCAATGATATTTGTAACATTTATATGGTTATTTGTGTGCTTTTGGTCATTTTTGTAGGTTTAAACAATGTAAAATATATGTGTATTTAGACACATATCAAATCCCCCACACTAAACTATTGCTAGTCCCTAGCAATATTTTTGAAAATTTAATGGATTTTATCTCTTTACCAAAAGCCATTACTTCTGGAGTAGCCAATGTTTCAGTATGTGATACTTTGGTACAATGATAACCAAATGATTTTGAGCAAATCATCAGCTGTCAACGGTTTTGATTAGTCTTTACCAAAAGCCGTTTGCTTCTGGACTAGCCAACTCTTAGATAAAATACAGTTATTATCTTTGGTGAGCTGATTACCAATTATGGTTTTCCACTGCCTTTACCACAAGCCATAACCTTGCGGGCTAGCCAACTCTTCACTTATAAAGATATGGTGAGTCGAATACCATACAATTTTGGGCAAATTGCAAGCCATAAACGGATTTGATATATCTTTACCAAGAGCCGTTTGCTCCTGGATTAGCCAATCCTTATGTGGGTTAGACATGGCGGACTGATAACCATTTATTGCGTTCTAAGTGAGAAAAAATTTTAAAATTTTGGCCAAAATGGGGGAATAGGGCACTAGAAGGTACAATGTGACAAAATTCGCCAGAATTCCCCCCCACACTTAGAACTGAATATTGCCCTCAATATTCAAAGTACCGGTTGTTAAACCAACACTTAGAACGTAAAAAGGCAATACTAATAGCCATTATAAATGTACATATATACAACATGTGGGCATCTCCCCCACACTTAGGTGGTAGAAAAGAGAAAGAAGTCAGAGACATGGGTGAAAACCCATGTTGTACTAATGTTTTTGTTCACCGAGTCACTAGCTTGACTCGACCCCGCATTCATTGGTTCTTGGGGAAGCACGTGGAAGAAACCATCTCCATCGGACTTTCATTTAAGATATTTGGATAAATATTGAAGTACGTGAAAGTTCCACTCCGATGAGATATACACAGATCCGGCTCAAAAATGATAAATGAAAATGCCGGGATCAAAGATAGTGTCTTCATTCCCGAAGGAGTGAAGAACAGGAGAAGTCACCGTGTAGGTGAAGAAAAGAAAGAAAGTCATGATAAAAATCATGACTAACTCATCATCATCAGAAGGAGAATTCATGATTTCAGTATCATGAATCTCATCATTTAAGCTCATTTGATCAAGACATATTCTGGGTGGGAGGGATGGAATTTGATATCAATCAAATTCTCAGTGTTGAGAACATCTCCCTCCGGAACACAAAGATTATTTTTGTCTAGATCAAAATGGAAGTTATCATACTCTGGTGGAGATATGATATGAGTGAGTTCAAAGGAGAACTCCTCGTAACGAGAATCATTCACTTGATGTAAATCTGTGAACCCTTGTTCTATTATGGAATCATCCCCGGCAGCGGCGCCAAAATTTGATCTGCCTCAAACGGTCAACCCAAATTAACCAGGTAAATGGTCAACAAGAGTCAATCACTTGAGAACACGATGCAATTTACCAGAGGAGTTAGTGTTTTCCCCGGGTCGTTATGTCCCAGCGAGGTGTGAATTCTGAAATAAAACGAATTTGTGATCGGGTGACGATTGAACGGAGAAGGATTTGGTTGATAGGTTGATTAAATTAAGGAAATAAAAGAGAATAACTTTAAATAAGCTATGAAAACAAGAACGTGAAAACAAAATAACTAGAAACGTTTAAAACCTAAAAACGCGTATGTTAAATAAAAATTACGTACGAACTAAAAACGAGCCGTATATATATATATTTTTTATTATTCCATTTTACTTTATTTTGATAAAGTACTTAATTATAAGCACTTTTTATAAAATACAATATTTTTGAAAACTTGAAATAAGCACATAAAAAAGCAGATTAAAGCAGCCGCTTACGAAAACGGGCTAAAAACTAAAATATTAGAAAATCTAATCTTACAAGTGCAAAATTATTTTTCTTAAATCCTAAATAATAAAAGAAAATTTTAGAAAAAAGATTTATATTTTTCTGACTTTTATATTTTTTATTATGAATTAAAAACTATTAAAATTAATAAAAAGGTTTAAAAATAGTAAACGACTTAGGAAAAATCTGAAAAATTCAAGATAAATACTATATGATAGCAGAATACTAGGAAAAATATAAAAAACTAGATAAGCCCACTAATAAGCTGAATGGGCTAATAAGCAGTTTGAAAATAAGCACAAAAATAAGCTAATAAGCACTAGAACGCACCAAAAGCTCAAGTATAGTGTAATATACTAAAAAAAACTCAATTCAACTGAAAAACCTCAGATATGCCCTGGCCGTCAGCCAAATCGAGTAATGAGAAGTTTGCATAAAAGAAGCCTAATGTACCTACTTCTAGCTTAATTTTAAACACTGTAATAAGCAGTTTTTTGGAAAGTGAAGGGGGCAAAATCAAGCTTATACTACTGGCTATCTTAAAAACCAAAAATGACCAAAATTAAACATCATTTGCTATCCTAATTGGCACCTAGATCAGCAATCAAAATCAACATTTAAACCTGATTTTTTTGACTTTTTATGAAACTTAATCTAGTTGAATAAAATGAACTTAGATTGAAAACTAATGACTGTAAATGAAGTAATAAGCTATTATGAGGCTGAAACAAGCTAAATTAACTGAATATGTAACCTTATATGTGATTATGCAGTCTAAGTTCCTCACAGTGAATGCATAAATGAAATTTACATGAGATTTTGACTTGCTAACAAAGTAGTACTGGTTTTAAGTATTTAACTGAGATATTTGATCATATAGTGACATACATCAAACAAGAACAACATCACAAACAACATCTATCACAGATAAACCATAAAATCCAAACACCCCTTTATAACAATGATTTTTTTAATTTCAAAGCATTTGGAGGATTTAGACCAAGAAACTGTTACATAAGCACTTATATTGAGATAATAAACTGAATGAACCACATAAACTCCACTTTGAATAACTAACACCTAAAAATCCAAATTGTGCTAAAATGGCAGTGAGAAATGTAAAATGAGCAACAAGGAATTCTAGAGAGCAAATATCAAACATTAAGCAATAATACTGCTGAATTACACTTAAAAATCATAGAAGCACAAAGATAAGCAGCTAATTAGCACAAGAACAATAAAAAGCAAAAATTTAGATAAAGCTTACAAAGTTGATCCAGTGAGTTCAAGACCAAAGACCAAGTATCCAACTATCCTAATGTCTCCCATGAGACTTCTAAAACCTTGCAAATCCAAAATGACCAGGGTCCTTTGCTTCAATCTTCTTCCACAGTGATTTTTAATTTATGGACTATTTTTGAGCATTTTTTTCTTGAATTTTTGGTTTGTGAACTAAAACTGGTTTCCACTTCTTTTAAGGCTTATAAAAGATTAAAGGTAACTAAATGAGCTTAAAGGAACATGAAATAACAAAATTTAACAATCTTAAGTGAAATTGTCAGTTTCACTAAAAATTGCCAAATATGATTTAACAAACGAGAACTTGAATTAAAGGGTAAAGAAAGTTGAGATTACATTAGTAAAACTGAGTACAAGCTTTTTTTTTTTAAAACAATAAATTACAACTGGAAATTAATTCTACACTAAGTCGACTTTATCCTACTCTACTCTAAAACTAATACATATTTCTTCTTTCTTTCTGACTTAAATAAGCCCTGGTGCATCATACTCTCTTTCCCACTTCCATTTCAAGCCGTTGGATGAGCCAAACCAATCCCAGCCTTTGAATTTCCATTTGGCGCCAAAAGTCAAGAGATATTATTTCAGGTAACTTGGAGCATTTTAAGGGAATTAAATGGTCTTGTTTGTAGTGTTTGGAAAGGGTGAGGTGGAGGGAGAGTGGTTAGTGAGCTGGTGAGACAGGTAAGGGTGGTTTTGGTGGGGTGGTTTTTGCCAGATGGTGGAGGGAAACGGGTGACAGGGGTTTGACCGAGGTTTTATATACAAAGGGATTGGGTTTATTTATTTATTAAATAGGGGTGTTAGTTTATTTATTTTGGGTTTGGGTTGTTTTAATGGATTTAGTAACTAGGACCATTTGTGCCATTTATGAAACTTGAGGGGCCTGAATTGTAAGTTCACCAAAGTTATCAAAAGGATATTTCTTGCCAAGTGTCAATAGTACAAGGATCATAAAATATAATTTTCCAATTTTTGCAAACCAAGGACTAATTTTTTGACAACTTTTGAAACTCGAGGGACTAGACTTGCCATTTATGCAAACATTGATTGTTTTTCAATTGTTTTCAATCCTTTTGCATTTGAAATACACAAAAACACATTTCAATGATATTTGTAACATTTATATGGTTATTTGTGTGCTTTTGGTCATTTTTGTAGGTTTAAACAATGTAAAATATATGTGTATTTAGACACATATCAAATCCCCCACACTAAACTATTGCTAGTCCCTAGCAATATTTTTGAAAATTTAATGGATTTTATCTCTTTACCAAAAGCCATTACTTCTGGAGTAGCCAATGTTTCAGTATGTGATACTTTGGTACAATGATAACCAAATGATTTTGAGCAAATCATCAGCTGTCAACGGTTTTGATTAGTCTTTACCAAAAGCCGTTTGCTTCTGGACTAGCCAACTCTTAGATAAAATACAGTTATTATCTTTGGTGAGCTGATTACCAATTATGGTTTTCCACTGCCTTTACCACAAGCCATAACCTTGCGGGCTAGCCAACTCTTCACTTATAAAGATATGGTGAGTCGAATACCATACAATTTTGGGCAAATTGCAAGCCATAAACGGATTTGATATATCTTTACCAAGAGCCGTTTGCTCCTGGATTAGCCAATCCTTATGTGGGTTAGACATGGCGGACTGATAACCATTTATTGCGTTCTAAGTGAGAAAAAATTTTAAAATTTTGGCCAAAATGGGGGAATAGGGCACTAGAAGGTACAATGTGACAAAATTCGCCAGAATTCCCCCCCACACTTAGAACTGAATATTGCCCTCAATATTCAAAGTACCGGTTGTTAAACCAACACTTAGAACGTAAAAAGGCAATACTAATAGCCATTATAAATGTACATATATACAACATGTGGGCATCTCCCCCACACTTAGGTGGTAGAAAAGAGAAAGAAGTCAGAGACATGGGTGAAAACCCATGTTGTACTAATGTTTTTGTTCACCGAGTCACTAGCTTGACTCGACCCCGCATTCATTGGTTCTTGGGGAAGCACGTGGAAGAAACCATCTCCATCGGACTTTCATTTAAGATATTTGGATAAATATTGAAGTACGTGAAAGTTCCACTCCGATGAGATATACACAGATCCGGCTCACAAATGATAAATGAAAATGCCGGGATCAAAGATAGTGTCTTCATTCCCGAAGGAGTGAAGAACAGGAGAAGTCACCGTGTAGGTGAAGAAAAGAAAGAAAGTCATGATAAAAATCATGACTAACTCATCATCATCAGAAGGAGAATTCATGATTTCAGTATCATGAATCTCATCATTTAAGCTCATTTGATCAAGACATATTCTGGGTGGGAGGGATGGAATTTGATATCAATCAAATTCTCAGTGTTGAGAACATCTCCCTCCGGAACACAAAGATTATTTTTGTCTAGATCAAAATGGAAGTTATCATACTCTGGTGGAGATATGATATGAGTGAGTTCAAAGGAGAACTCCTCGTAACGAGAATCATTCACTTGATGTAAATCTGTGAACCCTTGTTCTATTATGGAATCATCCCCGGCAGCGGCGCCAAAATTTGATCTGCCTCAAACGGTCAACCCAAATTAACCAGGTAAATGGTCAACAAGAGTCAATCACTTGAGAACACGATGCAATTTACCAGAGGAGTTAGTGTTTTCCCCGGGTCGTTATGTCCCAGCGAGGTGTGAATTCTGAAATAAAACGAATTTGTGATCGGGTGACGATTGAACGGAGAAGGATTTTGGTTGATAGGTTGATTAAATTAAGGAAATAAAAGAGAATAACTTTAAATAAGCTATGAAAACAAGAACGTGAAAACAAAATAACTAGAAACGTTTAAAACCTAAAAACGCGTATGTTAAATAAAAATTACGTACGAACTAAAAACGAGCCGTATATATATATATATATATATATATATATATATATATATATATATATATATATATATATATATATATATATATATATATATTTTATTATTCCATTTTACTTTATTTTGATAAAGTACTTAATTATAAGCACTTTTTATAAAAGACAATATTTTTGAAAACTTGAAATAAGCACATAAAAAAGCAGATTAAAGCAGCCGCTTACGAAAACGGGCTAAAAACTAAAATATTAGAAAATCTAATCTTACAAGTGCAAAATTATTTTTCTTAAATCCTAAATAATAAAAGAAAATTTTAGAAAAAAGATTTATATTTTTCTGACTTTTATATTTTTTATTATGAATTAAAAACTATTAAAACTAATAAAAAGGTTTAAAAATAGTAAACGACTTAGGAAAAATCTGAAAAATTCAAGATAAATACTATATGATAGCAGAATACTAGGAAAAATATAAAAAACTAGATAAGCCCACTAATAAGCTGAATGGGCTAATAAGCAGTTTGAAAATAAGCACAAAAATAAGCTAATAAGCACTAGAACGCACCAAAAGCTCAAGTATAGTGTAATATACTAAAACAAACTCAATTCAACTGAAAAACCTCAGATATGCCCTGGCCGTCAGCCAAATCGAGTAATGAGAAGTTTGCATAAAAGAAGCCTAATGTACCTACTTCTAGCTTAATTTTAAACACTGTAATAAGCAGTTTTTTGGAAAGTGAAGGGGGCAAAATCAAGCTTATACTACTGGCTATCTTAAAAACCAAAAATGACCAAAATTAAACATCATTTGCTATCCTAATTGGCACCTAGATCAGCAATCAAAATCAACATTTAAACCTGATTTTTTTGACTTTTTATGAAACTTAATCTAGTTGAATAAAATGAACTTAGATTGAAAACTAATGACTGTAAATGAAGTAATAAGCTATTATGAGGCTGAAACAAGCTAAATTAACTGAATATGTAACCTTATATGTGATTATGCAGTCTAAGTTCCTCACAGTGAATGCATAAATGAAATTTACATGAGATTTTGACTTGCTAACAAAGTAGTACTGGTTTTAAGTATTTAACTGAGATATTTGATCATATAGTGACATACATCAAACAAGAACAACATCACAAACAACATCTATCACAGATAAACCATAAAATCCAAACACCCCTTTATAACAATGATTTTTTTAATTTCAAAGCATTTGGAGGATTTAGACCAAGAAACTGTTACATAAGCACTTATATTGAGATAATAAACTGAATGAACCACATAAACTCCACTTTGAATAACTAACACCTAAAAATCCAAATTGTGCTAAAATGGCAGTGAGAAATGTAAAATGAGCAACAAGGAATTCTAGAGAGCAAATATCAAACATTAAGCAATAATACTGCTGAATTACACTTAAAAATCATAGAAGCACAAAGATAAGCAGCTAATTAGCACAAGAACAATAAAAAGCAAAAATTTAGATAAAGCTTACAAAGTTGATCCAGTGAGTTCAAGACCAAAGACCAAGTATCCAACTATCCTAATGTCTCCCATGAGACTTCTAAAACCTTGCAAATCCAAAATGACCAGGGTCCTTTGCTTCAATCTTCTTCCACAGTGATTTTTAATTTATGGACTATTTTTGAGCATTTTTTTCTTGAATTTTTGGTTTGTGAACTAAAACTGGTTTCCACTTCTTTTAAGGCTTATAAAAGATTAAAGGTAACTAAATGAGCTTAAAGGAACATGAAATAACAAAATTTAACAATCTTAAGTGAAATTGTCAGTTTCACTAAAAATTGCCAAATATGATTTAACAAACGAGAACTTGAATTAAAGGGTAAAGAAAGTTGAGATTACATTAGTAAAACTGAGTACAAGCTTTTTTTTTTTAAAACAATAAATTACAACTGGAAATTAATTCTACACTAAGTCGACTTTATCCTACTCTACTCTAAAACTAATACATATTTCTTCTTTCTTTCTGACTTAAATAAGCCCTGGTGCATCATACTCTCTTTCCCACTTCCATTTCAAGCCGTTGGATGAGCCAAACCAATCCCAGCCTTTGAATTTCCATTTGGCGCCAAAAGTCAAGAGATATTATTTCAGGTAACTTGGAGCATTTTAAGGGAATTAAATGGTCTTGTTTGTAGTGTTTGGAAAGGGTGAGGTGGAGGGAGAGTGGTTAGTGAGCTGGTGAGACAGGTAAGGGTGGTTTTGGCCAGATGATGGAGGGAAACGGGTGACAGGGGTTTGACCGAGGTTTTATATACAAAGGGATTGGGTTTATTTATTTATTAAATAGGGGTGTTGGTTTATTTATTTTGGGTTTGGGTTGTTTTAATGGATTTAGTAACTAGGACCATTTGTGCCATTTATGAAACTTGAGGGGCCTGAATTGTAAGTTCACCAAAGTTATCAAAAGGATATTTCTTGCCAAGTGTCAATAGTACAAGGATCATAAAATATAATTTTCCAATTTTTGCAAACCAAGGACTAATTTTTTGACAACTTTTGAAACTCGAGGGACTAGACTTGCCATTTATGCAAACATTGATTGTTTTTCAATTGTTTTCAATCCTTTTGCATTTGAAATACACAAAAACACATTTCAATGATATTTGTAACATTTATATGGTTATTTGTGTGCTTTTGGTCGTTTTTGTGGGTTTAAACAATGTAAAATATATGTGTATTTAGACACATATCAACCTTCAACCCTTATATCAATCCCACTCAAACCTTTTAGCTACACTTCACTCTTGACAGTGATAGTTAGTCTAAAAATCTTCAACCCTTACAACAATCCCACTCAAACCTTTTAGCTACACTTCACTCTTGACAGTGATAGTTAGTCTAAAAACCTTCAACCCTTATATCAATCCCACTCAAACCTTTCAGCTACACTTCACTCTTGACAGTGTTAGTTAGTCTAAGAACCTTCAACCCATCAATCATCACACTCAAACCTTACAACTATTCCTCACTTTGGATAAGTGATAGTTAGTTCACCAACCTTTAATCCTCACAATCACACGAAACCCTTCATGCACCAAATTATCTCTAACACACACCTAGGATAATCCAAACTAGAAATCTAGAACTTCGTTACCTCAACCACGTTAGAGATATCCACCCCCCAATCCTATTAGGATCACATGCACATTTTTTTTTTGAAATATATCATGCATCTCATTGTCAGTGCAAACGATATATTAATCTAAACCATCCCAACACCAATCATCTTAGGTAGATGATTATGTTGTTCAAAAGGTTTGTTAGAACCTGCCTTCACAATGACAACTTGGAAGAAGTCATTTTATGTGTCAGTTAACGAACGAATCTCGTTCTTGTTACTGTGATTGATTGAACAATTACACCTTAGGTTGTCGGTCGGGTTGTGACACTCACGTGTTAACATAGTTTAACTCTTGCATGTCTTGAAATGTGTATTCTATCCCTATAATGCTGCTCCTATTCTGTTATGTATTATGTTGCACGAAGCTAACCCTTGATGTAGGAAAAGCCTTTGTAAAATTTGATCCATGGATCCGCTAGATACTAAGGTAAATAAACAAGGGGATTAAGTCACCATAGGGGAGCATTGAGCTAGGGGGAGCTCGGGAGTATTTGAATACATAGCATGGAGTCTTTCTAATAGTGGTGATAGAAGACTTCACTGAGATGATGCAAGCTCGCCTTTCTGGGGAGAAAGGAAAGTAGTGCAATAAGGGGGAGTAGGGAGTGAATTCAAGGGAGAGCTCGAGGCAACTACCTTTTTGATTCGACAAAAGGGGGAGAAGGGAGTGTAAACTGGTAACTTTTACATTTTACTATGTGTTACGGTTTACATATTTGTCATCATCAAAAAGGGGGAGATTGTTAGTGCAAATATTACGATATTTAAACTAAACGATTTCTTTGGTTTTAATAATGACAAACACGTAACTTGTAATACATAACGTAAAATGTGCAATTTACTTGTAAACACAAATCATCAATGCATACTTACATCAACACCTTCCGACGTCTCAAGTATGCTTCAACAAAGTCGTAGATTTCCATCCCGACGTAAATCACTCAAGGTATGGACAAACAAATCTACTACTTGATAAATGATCAAAGGATTACATTTTTCTCTAAACTTCACATTTTTAATGTGACAAAACATTTCTTTCAAAAATATATTTTACAAATTATTTTTGAATTAAAAAGAAATGTTTTATTTTGAAAAATAAGTTTAAAAATCCCAACAGTCAATTTTCCCCCCCAAAACAGCTCCAAACATTCCCAAATAAACCTTCCCCACTAAAAACAAACGGAGGAGCGTCCACGGTACCACTAAAGTACCAACGGCTCCACTAAATTTAGTGGAGCCGTTCCTCTGTAACGGCTAGTTTTCCCCTTGCCTATAAATAGTGGACCATTTTACACTTCCAACTTGATTTTTCCAGTCTGTTTTCTCTGGTCTAATCCCTCCTCACTTAGAACACTTTCTTTGATCATTTAGAGAGTCTTAGTTTGTTTGAGAGTGATCCTTTCATCCCACCAAGAGATCCTCTTCATTCCTCTTCAAGTGCAAGAGAAGAACACAATGTATCCAAGTAGATATAAAGTGTTGTCATTCCTCTTCAAGTGCAAGAGAAGAACACAAGGTATCCAAGTAGATACAAAGTGTTGTCATTCCTCTTCAAGTGCAAGAGAAGAACACAAGGTATTCAAGTAGATACAAAGTGTTGTAGTTGTAGGTAGAAGCACTTGTAACATTTGTTACACTCTTGATTGTATCATAGCATACATCAAGATCATTTATCTTTTGAGAGTTTGTGAGGGAAGATCATTGTGATCTTGTAGAGATATTGAATATTTCTAGTAGCCATTGGGCTAGTGTGTTGATCAAGTTGATCAAAGGTAGATAGGGTAGATTGAGTCAAGTGAGGGTTGATCATTGTGATCTTGTCGAGATCTTGGAGATCTCTTGAAGCTTGTGGGCTTGTGTGATTGATCAAGAAGATCAAGGGTAGATTGGGTAGATCGAGTCAAGTGGGAGTAGATCATTGTCATCTTGTTGAGATCTTGGAGATCTCTTGAAGCCATTGGGCTTGTGTATTGATCAAGTGGATCAAGGGTAGATCGGGTAGATCGTGGTAGATTGGTGCTAGCTAAGATTAGCACTCGACATCTAGCTTAGTGTCGGAAATAGGATAAGCGACGTGTACGGTTTTCTCCGCCTGAAGGGAGCTTGTTGATTAGTGAAGTAACTCTCGAGTTGGGTACTCGGGGAGTGGAGTAGGGCGAAGAGGAGCTTCGTGACCGAACCACTATAAATCACCGTGTCCGGTTTGCGCCTTCTTACTTATCTCTTTACTTTTATTTTATTCTTTATCTCTTTATATTTATATTTACATTGCGTTTATGTTTGTGTGGCTAGTTGCTTATGCTATGTTGATTAAGTATGTGTTATGGTTTGATTGTGCTTGTGTTGTAGTTTACTATATTCATCTCTAGATGCTATATGATAATTGTTGACACTTTTCATATTACGTCACACTTGATCGGGTGTTTGATACAAAAAGATTATAAGTTTTTAAATGGAAACATATTCACCCCCCCTCTACGGTTTCCACAACACGTATAAATCATGCACACTAGAAAAATAACTAAGTCTTTTTAGTTATAAAACTGTCTCAAGTCGCCACTTAAATGAAATCGTAAAATCATTTTCGACTTAACGACCACCTAATATTTTTACACGACTTGATTATCTATATTACTAGCTAATAAGTTCATGTTTATAGTTTACCAAGATAAGTTCATTTAAGCCTTCAAAAATGGCCAAAGTAAAACCAATCACACGCGTTGTAAAACTTGTATAAAATTCGGTTTGGACTGAAAAGCCCATTAAGCAAATAATAAGCAATCTGGATAAGCTAGCCATATAAGCTCTTTTGATATGATTTTATAACACTAAAAACAAGCCCAAGGATAAGCCTAACTTGTCTCAAAGCCCACGGATCATTAAACGTTAACGGGCCTTTGTTTTAACTCGTTAAAAGCCCATTGATAGAAAAATAAGCTATTTTGGCAAATAAGCGGTTGAAATAAGATTTAATAAGCTTTAATAAGCTACTGAAAATTTCGGATAATTTTTCCCCACATTTTTGTACTTTTGGACTAAAATTGCAAACTAGTTTCACTCTCAAGGACTAAAACTGCCAACTATTAAAAACAGGGATTGAAACTGCCAAAACAGAAACATTAAGGTAGAAACTAATATTATATTAAACTCCAAGCTCAGAATATCATTTTAGACAATTAGTGGACTATAAATGCAAGTTATATTTAACTAGGGACGAACGGTGCAACGCTAACGCCGTTAGGGTATAAAGTGTAAAAACATGAAAAGTACAAGGACCCACAGAATATATTTGGCATTTTCATTTCTATTTCACCATTTACGTTTTCCCATCACGTCACGTGCATTATTCTATGTTTCATTTACTTAATATATAACGTTACGTTATATATATATATATAACGAGTTTTACACGATTTAACTTAACGATTCGTTTCACCACTTTTGAGGAAACGATATTTTTGGATTAAAAGACATAAAAACAAGATAATATTATATATGATATTATTTTTGAACTTTAAGCATTTTAAGCATATCAAACTCACGTCACCGATCAAATCGTTATACGATTTCTCACTTTCACATCCACTATTCGTATTAAATCATGAACCATTAATCACTTGTTAGTGAACGCGAATATAGTAGACAGATTCAAAACCTATTGAGGCTGACTGCCTATTCCACTAATACTGGACGGAATGCCTTTGTGGCTAGTCGTATTAGTCGCAATGCACTATATTTGAGAAAAATAGGAATTGGAATAATCTCCTATTACCCCGAGGGCCATAACTCATGCCATTGATTTGGATTGTTCCCCCCTACCGAATTCCGGTACTGTTTAACGTTTACGTGTCATGAGGCTTAGGGCAATATTTATAAGAATATATATGTTTTCATATATATTTGGATATAGCTGTATTAGTATCACTCCAGACTATGATGAACTCAAATAAGTACATTTTATTACTATCATTTATCCTATTAATTTGACTTGTTTTACTATATTATGTATGAGGATTGATACTTAATCGTTTACTTTTGTAATTCTCAGGTAAAAACAAGCATTTGGTGAAACTTAGCGATTTTGGACTAATTATGGAGCAAAACGTGCATAAAGTTGAAGGTCTACTGACATGGACAAGATCAAGTCAATTCTGCTCCAGATGCGCCGCATCTCACTCTCGACATGCGCCGCATCTCTGTCAAGATATCACCAGATACGATCCAAGATACAAAAGGACATGCGCCGCATCTAATCATGGAGTTACGCCGCATCTTCTGGCGGTGTACGAATATTCCTGAATATTATAATCTTGGACCCCACGCGAAGTTTAGTACATGCGCCGCATCTACTTAGTAGATGCGCCGCATCTTCCCTCAGACAGAAACTATAAATACCCCGTAGACCAGACGAATTACAAGTTCCGGAAAACCTAAAACCGAAGTTCGAACAGGAGAAACAAAGGACGAATTCAGTCAAGGAGGCAGCACAAGACACACCCAAATCAAAGATACAAGAGCTGTAAGAATGTGCTGCATGTGTTTAATTCATTAAGTAGTTTTGTTTTATTGTGTTAGAAAACTTTAATTCATCAGGATTGGTGGCTTGTGTAATGTGACAACGAAAGATTGCACTCCCTTTAATACTTGCTTTCCCATCAATTAAAGTTTATATGTTGATGTCTTTGGTTACTACTTATTAGTGCATTGATAACCTCTGTGTTTATTAGTGGCTTGCGGGCATTTGACTGCGGGACATAATGTGGCTCCCACGGTTATTACTAAATTGATCACTTAGGAATAACTTTTAGACATAAGTAATCATTAAGGGTTTACTCGCCGATAAGATTAGGACCAACGAGAAAGGGTTAACTACATACACTTCATATAAAGCTAGCAATAAAACAAGTGACAATCTACTTAATCATAAGGACAGCCCTCTTATTGTCTCAAGTATTTATCTGTGTACGTGTGTGCTACTTGCTGATTCGTGCCTATTGGTTTATTTTATTATTTAATTGCAAACAAACCGTGCCAGTCTCTCAGGCTGAAACCCCCTTGCGTTAGGATATTAAAATACTGATTAGAATAACGAGATAATACGTTCCACTCTTAGTGATCGACACTCTACTTACCATTATCTTCATACTGACCGGGTACACTGCTCGTTAAGTGTGTGTGTTATTGATAAGTCGGCTAAATATAAATTTAAAACTTGAGTAGGCATTAAAACTGCTAAACCGCAACGACACATCACGCGCATCAAGTTTTTGGCGCCGCTGCCGGGGAGTGAATTGTTATTATCTGTTAATTTAATTAGTATTTTAATTAGGTTTTTTCTTTTTATTAGATTAATTGCATCATTGTACTATTTTGCATATTTGTTGTATTGTGTGTTAATTGTTTTCTTTTATTTTTGTGTGTTTATTTTCGTTTGTGTGTTTAATTTTTGTTTTTATTTTTCGTATTTTTCTGTTCTGCTATCGTTGTACTGTGCTAAATCAAACGATACGGCGCATCTGATCTCTCAGATACGGCGTATTGCGTTTAATTTTTTTAAATACAACGCGTTTAATTAATTCGATACGACGCATCTTTTCCCCAAGATACGGCGTATCTGTTTTTAATAAGAAATTTTTTTCTAAGCGATAAAGTAATACGACGCATCTGCTTTAGCAGATACGGCGTATCTGTTTTTGATAAAAAAAATTTTCTAAACGTTAACGCCATACGACGCATCTGCTTTAGCAGATACGGCGTATCTATTATTTTAATTAAAAACAGTTTGCGAATTATTAAACAGATACGGCGCATTCTAATTTCTAAGCGGCGTATCTATTTTCTGAATAAAAGTTTGACTTATTTTTAACGTATTAAGATACGGCGTATCCCATTTATAGGATACGGCGCATCAACAGCAGATATCAGAAGCTTTTATTTTACTTTGATCGTTTCACCCTTCTTTTGCACGAGTAAGTTTTATTTCAGGAAGATGGACGATCCGGATATTACAATGGAAGAATATATCAGACTTGGAAAGGAAAGAGCCTTGAGCAATAATGGGATCTACGATTGGGAAAGAGCAAGATATGGTGCACAAGTCATTGATACGAAAGAAATCACTATGGAAGAATACTTGATTCTTGGACGAGAAAAGTCAAGGAAAGAAAGAAACAAATTGCCATTTCAACACACCTGGTGTATGCCAAGTGATGATGAAGAAGATTCATATACCGTGAAACCAATTCCGGCAATTGTTATTGATAGTACTTTTTCTCTGGAGATTGCTCAAGATGATGTGTATACGGAATCCTACGTTGAAGAATATTCTGCAATCGTATTACCACCATTAGACAATCCATCGGATGAAGATGAAAAGTATTCTAATTTTGATTTCGAACCATTTGACGCCATAGTTTATGATGACATACCTCAACCAGATTTTGACCCAACGAGGGATTTTGAAGAAGTCTGGGATTACTTATTTAAGGATGAAATTCGGGACGATGCTGAAATTGCAAGACCACTAGTTGAAGATGGAGATTCACAAGATGAATTGGAATCACTTACAACACAAAGTGGTACAAATTTATTTAATATTATTAATCCCGTTACTAATAATCTTGCTAGTTTTCCTAAACAGGTTGCAAAACAAAATGATGATGAGGTGATATTTATTACACTACCTATTGAAGCACCTGTGATCAACCCGTATTTGGTGGAGCTGGAGGATGAATTTGGTAATGAGCTCTTAAACACTGCTATGATTGATGAAGATGATGATTTAGACCCTATGAAGTATATTGAGGAGCTCGAACTTTTACTTGCTAAAGACCCTTTCTCATCTTCTGCGGAAGTCGAGGGACGCCTTACTACCAAAGATACTAACCAAGAAGAAAGGAGACTCATTTTTCCTCAACACACTACTCTTTCAGATGGAATGGTCAAGTCATCCAATTTATCAACCAAACCGGGTAAGAATAGGAAAGATGTACACATATTGCCAAGGTATGATCTTTATGTATTTCTTCCATCTTTAATAGCAAATTTACACTCTTTTCATGTTTATTGCTACTATCACCCGCGCTTGATTCCAAGTGGGAGGAACAACACCCTATTACACAGTAAATAAGGGTGGAGTCAGGCTCGTGACTCGAACAAAAACAAGCGCTTCGTGGGAGGCAACCCATGCTTATCTTTTATTTTATTTTCTTATTCTGTATTGAGTCAGTCAGGCCCGCATGAGGATACGGCGCATCTCAATTCTGAGATGCGACGCATCTCCTGCAATGGTCATATCTTATTTTATTTTTCTGCATTTTTATTTTCGACTTTAAAACTATTTATCAGTTTATTTTTAATGCGGCGCATCCCTGGTTAAGGATGCGGCGCATCTTTATTCTGATCCGTATTAACTCCAGGCTCGATACGGCGTATCTTCTTCCATAAGATACGGCGCATCGACTGACCTGATGATTTTCAGTTTTAATTTTTAAGTTTTATTTTTTCCTAACTACTAATGTATTATGCAAAGCTTGAACCTTTCTTATCTTAGGTGTGTTTTAAAGTGTTGGTGGTATTATAGTTTCCTGGATTTCCTGTGGATACATCAAGTATGAAGCTTTAACGTTCTAATCCACAAGAAGTTGATTTTTGCTTTTATACTAACGGAGGATCATACCGAGCAAATCTCAGGGGAGTTTTTCTGTTCTAATTCTTTTATTTTCCAGTTTTTAACCTTTTATACAAACAACGAGGACGTTGTTTAACTTAAGTGGGGGGATTGGAGAATTAGAACACTTAACAATTACTTGTCCTAAACTTTTTCAAAAATTATGCTTAAAATGTGATTAATATATCAAACTTAAAATTTTTTTAGCATGTTTTTGTTTAAGATCTAAGTTGCATAACTGCACACATGACGTTATTTTCAAAAATTGTGATTTTTCAAAATTCAAAAATCTATGAGTGTGCTGGTGACTTGTAAACTTTAGAACTTGGCTTGTATACTATTCGAGACCACCATAATAAGTATTATTTATATAATTGGAGTGACTTGTCTAACTTGGTAAATTTCTAGGATTACACCCAAATAGCCTATTATATGTTATGTGTTATTAACTAACTATACTGGTTAGTTAACCCCGTATAAACCCTTTTGTTACTCTCATTTTTTAGAGTAAGATACCCCTAGAAAAACCCTCAGAGCCATTCCTTTCGTTTCTTACACCTATGTTTAAAATGTTTCGTTACACCCTTACACCTTAGCCTACCCTGTAGATTAGAATCCGTGGTTGGTTGATTGCTATAGGCAAAGTGTGTTTCCTTACATTACCTGTGTTCGCGTGCGTAATTCATTATCTATGGTTAGGTCGGGAAATTGCACAATGCAATTGGAGTGAAAGTAAATATTGTATATTTTGGAGTTTATTTTTCGTGTGTTTACTACTTTCACTATTACCATTATTTCTGAAGTCATGAAAAGTATGGAAAAATTATCCGGAAAGAAAGTTATAGTGATGTGGTGAAATTTTACACATCTATGTTTATGTTTAAAAAAAAAAAAAAAAAAAAAAAAAATCGAAAAAATGAGAAAAGAAAAAGAAAGAAAGAAAAGTTGGAAGTTAGTTTTAACCAACTTATGTAAAGTTATGTAAGTGGTCGATATCACCACTATTTGTTGTACTATATCTATGGATTGAATGGGAATTGGCAGTTATGGGAACGCCAATTAAGGTTTATTCTTTGATTAAGATCTTGTTGAGTATAATTCGTGTCTACCTAAAGCGTGTGTTTCAAGTGTTAAAGCGTGAGTTATTCGATGATATGAGTCTTATTCATGGGATGGTTGGGATAGTGATTAACCACACTTAGGATTTTAATTTAATTGTTTTGTTTATTTTTATTTTTGCACCAATTTATATCCCAATTGTTATCCATGCCCTTTATTATTCTTTATCCAACCAAACCTTTGATTTATTGAGATTAGGGATTTGAGCAATCTTAAGTATCGTAGTCGTGGATTCGGCTATGTATTTATGATTTTGTCGCCCTTTTTGATATATTATTATTGGTGAAGTTTGGACCTATCTTTAGCCTATTCGAGTTAAGGATTTGAGCAATTGCAAGTATCGTGTTCGTGGATTCGATCATGTATTTGTGATTTTGTCGCCTTTTCTGGAATTTGAGATCGATAGTGAAAGAGAATAATTAACCCTTAAGCCTAAAAACCCTTTTTACCGCTTTAGACTTGTTACTCCTTAGCTTTAGTGGTGGAGATGTGTATACTTGCCAAGCTTATGATAGAATATTCGTCGCGACTGGACAGTTAAACGATTAGATTTGCTTTTATCGACTTATTTTATTTTACTTCTGAATCGTTAAGTGTTTAGTTGTGTGATTATGAAATGAGCGAATACATGCTTAAATATAAAAATAAATCCTAACATCTTTTAGGATACATTTTCATAAAAGAAATTCTAAGGTTTACTTGGGGACAAGTAAAGTTCAAGTGGGGGGATATTTGATGAACTCAAATAAGTACATTTTATTACTATCATTTATCCTATTAATTTGACTTGTTTTACTATATTATGTATGAGGATTGATACTTAATCGTTTACTTTTGTAATTCTCAGGTAAAAACAAGCATTTGGTGAAACTTAGCGATTTTGGACTAATTATGGAGCAAAACGTGCATAAAGTTGAAGGTCTACTGACATGGACAAGATCAAGTCAATTCTGCTCCAGATGCGCCGCATCTCACTCTCGACATGCGCCGCATCTCTATCAAGATATCACCAGATACGATCCAAGATACAAGAGGACATGCGCCGCATCTAATCATGGAGTTACGCCGCATCTTCTGGCGGTGTACGAATATTCCTGAATATTATAATCTTGGACCCCACGCGAAGTTAAGTACATGCGCCGCATCTACTTAGTAGATGCGCCGCATCTTCCCTCAGACAGAAACTATAAATACCCCGTAGACCAGACGAATTACAAGTTCCGGAAAACCTAAAACCGAAGTTCGAACAGGAGAAACAAAGGACGAATTCAGTCAAGGAGGCAGCACAAGACACACCCAAATCAAAGATACAAGAGCTGTAAGAAGGTGCTGCATGTGTTTAATTCATTAAGTAGTTTTGTTTTATTGTGTTAGCAAACTTTAATTCATCAGGATTGGTGGCTTGTGTAATGTGACAACGAAAGATTGCACTCCCTTTAATACTTGCTTTCCCATCAATTAAAGTTTATATGTTGATGTCTTTGGTTACTACTTATTAGTGCATTGATAACCTCTGTGTTTATTAGTGGCTTGCGGGCATTTGACTGCGGGACATAATGTGGCTCCCACGGTTATTACTAAATTGATCACTTAGGAATAACTTTTAGACATAAGTAATCATTAAGGGTTTACTCGCCGATAAGATTAGGACCAACGAGAAAGGGTTAACTACATACACTTCATATAAAGCTAGCAATAAAACAAGTGACAATCTACTTAATCATAAGGACAGCCCTCTTATTGTCTCAAGTATTTATCTGTGTACGTGTGTGCTACTTGCTGATTCGTTCCTATTGGTTTATTTTATTATTTAATTGCAAACAAACCGTGCCAGTCTCTCAGGCTGAAACCCCCTTGCGTTAGGATATTAAAATACTGATTAGAATAACGAGATAATACGTTCCACTCTTAGTGATCGACACTCTACTTACCATTATCTTCATACTGACCGGGTACACTGCTCGTTAAGTGTGTGTGTTATTGATAAGTCGGCTAAATATAAATTTAAAACTTGAGTAGGCATTAAAACTGCTAAACCGCAACGACACATCACGCGCATCAGTATCACTCCAGACTACGATAGTAGATTTCAGGCTGAACACCATTATTACCACTCCAAGCTAGGATTATGATTCCCATGAAATTCTACCCCGATATTTAACTGATTTTATATATGATTTACGTGTGGTTTTTACCCAACGCAACCCACTACTTGTTTCATCAGTATTAGTATTTATTTAAACTACCATTGTTCACCACTTGAATTTATTGAAATAAATTATTTTCTATTAAACTCTATGAACTCACCAACCTTTGTGTTGACACTTTAAGCATGATTATCTCAGGTAATTAACGGAGCAGGACAAGACACGCAGAAGGCATTATAACTCTGATAAATTACGTGGTGTAAAATCAAATATGTCATTCTTTTCAAATTACCACACCCTTTCATGGAACTTTACAAATCTGATATTTCACCTTTTGTAACGAAATTATCATTTGAATGACAAACAACTATCAAAACATCTCTTTTGAGCCGTTTTCTATGATTATGACTTTGATCCTCCCCGTAATAACCCGATTAGTCTTCCGATGTTATCTTATAATTTATGGGGTGTTACAGATTGGCATCAGAGACATGGTTATAGAGAACCAAATGTTTTCAAACATTGGACTATAACTACACTTTCAAAATGAATGATTTTACACCATACCATTTTACGCCCTCCGTGTCTGCGTATCACCGTGCTCAGTACATTACCTATTAGAATTATTTTACACTAATCTTTACACGCTTGATATTTACTCTACACACTTTACTATCTCACGTTTATTTTCACCCCCTTAATGTTATTGATTACTTATAATTACTATTTACGCTTTACTACAGTACCATGTCTTCTAAACTAGTTGATATTACCAAAACTACCCTTCGTACTACTCGTACATCACCTACTCACTCGCCTCCACATCAGAAATTCAGGAGAGCTACTGAATCTTATTCAGATGAAGAGTTGATTGGTTGTCCGGCAACATTCGAGGTTGGACAGAATTCACACCAAGAAACGATTTGGAAAGATGTTGAGCCAAACTCTCTACTACCTGACGCTCTAGATTCCTCAATACTAGACATCCCAGATGACGTATTTTCACCTAATTCCCATGACTATAATTTAAACCCTCGTGATTCAATATGGACTCTTCTTTATCAACAAGCCAGCACCCTAGACGTTCACACTGAACAGCTGGAAAGTTTGCAACCAACACGTTTCGAATGGTACGACCGTAACATTGACACTCTGTTTAGAAGAGCCGATGCCGGGAGACGAGAAGTGTTTGACTTAGGAATGAAGGTTGATAAGATGAAGGATACTTACGATGAAGCGAAAAGTGTACCACTTTTAGGGGGTCATTTAAGCCCTAAATCGTATTTATTTGATCAAATATTGCCCTAAATCGTTTTGTCATTTTAGGTACTTTGGAGAAGAAATCTGGAAAAGGAAGCATTTTTGACGTTTTTGGAGCATAAAAGTGAAGAAAACGACAAAGTCTCAAAATCGGCTGGAAAAGTACACTTGACGGCGTCAGGGATTGTTCCAGACGGCGTCATGGTTTGGCAAAAGAGGTGGATATGAAAAATACACATGATAAGCCAGGGAGTTTTACAAAGGAAGTATGACGGCGTCACCCTTTAAGGTGATCAAGGCCATCACGGTTTAAGCTAAAGAGAGACGGTGTCAAACTTATTTCTGACGGCGTCAACCTTTGATAGGCCAGAGCGGATTTTGGAGCACTAAAGCGGGACGGCGTCAAGAAGGCCATCCAGGAACCCTAGACACGGCGAGGTGACGGCGTCAAGATCTACAATGTGACGCCGTCAGCCCCTAAACTCTATATATAGTTTTGCAATTTTTTGTCATTAGTGTGCAACTTTGTGAGGAGAAACCCTAAGACGAATTTCTGCCATTTTTAAGGGATTTCATACCCTTGGATCTCCCATGTTTAATTGAAGATAAGTAATCACGTAATCAATCAATATGTCTATGTGTTGTTTGATTATGTCTTGTTCTTGTCTTTTGATTAACATGCTAGGCTAGATTTATCTTGTGTTTGCTTAGATCTAATGAAACCTAACTATTGATTATTAGTTGTTAGTGTGTTATTGATTGTATTGGATGATTGTTTATCGATGTTAGGCTTAAGAAAACTGGCTAACCTCCTATACGGTAACTTGCTTGAACGTCTTAAGAAACATGAACCAATGCGTACTAGGTTTATATGGTTGTATTTAATGCATGAGCGAATTCTAGTGATCCCATGTTAGGAGCTTCTTAGCCGGCTCGACATAGGAGTGAAGTAGGAGCTTGTAGAGTTAGGGAAGTACGTACGCCACTCCACGATTGGTATTAAGGAATACACCCGTCATTCACGCAATTAATACACACTAATCAACCGGTAAAAGATAGTTAGGGAGTAAGGAAATCTAAGTAAACACATTTCTCTCCATATAAGTTTCACAACCTTTTCATTTTCAGTTATTTTATTTTATTTGCATTAGTAGTTATTTGGGTTAGTTGACTAGCAACTAATTCCACCCACTCTTTCAAACATGAGATTTTACTTGCTTTCATAAAAATTATAAAAATACAAAAAGAATCTTCCCTCACCCTTAGACCTATTAGAGTAGTTTTTCAATCCTAACGACACTATTCCCCTAGAGAACGATCAATCCCCTGGTACTTGCCACTTCACTATACTACATCGGTCAGGTACACTGCCTGGTGGGGATTGCAAGCCTCTTGAGATCCCTCAAGAGGTAAAACCTGTTGTAAGGTCGCAAAACCACGCATCAAGTTTTTGGCGCCGCTGCCGGGGAATAGTTATTGTTTAGGTTGAATTTTTTATTTTATTAGGTCTACTCACTAGATTCCTTTCTAGTGAGATTTTGATTTTTATTTTTCTAGATTTTCTTTAGTCTATCTTTTTTCTTCGTTTCTTTGTTCGTAACCATTACCATCCGACATCATGGAAGGTGGTAATATCCTTGATCCCAACAACCCACCACCACAACAACACCCACCTCCTAGAGCCCGTACCTTAGGAGACTACTCCCGTCCTAGCCACCATGGCTATCGAAACACCATTGAGCTCACTCAAGGAGCCAATGTCACTCCCTTGCGATCCGACACCATACGGTTGGTGCAAAGCGGATGCGCATTCCATGGACTTCGTTCCGAAGATCCTAATAAACATCTCAAGGACTTTCTCAAAATTGTTGATTCCATAGACCTTGATGTTGCCACTCGAGAGACGACCCGACTGCGTCTCTTTCAATTCTCTCTGCGGGACCAAGCTAGTCAATGGCTAGAGCGTCTACCCGCAGGATCCATTACCTCTTGGGATGATCTCACCACTCGTTTCCTTGCTCAGTTTTTCCCACCAGGAAGAACTACCAAGCTAAGGAATGATATCTTGATGTTCCAACAACGTCAAGGCAAAACCCTCTACGAGGCATGGACTCGATTCAAGGACTTACTCCAAAAAGTCCCTCACCATGGCATAGAACTTTGGCTCCAAGTCCAAATCTTCTTTGACCGTATCAATCTCTCCACGAGGCAAACCATTGACCAATCGGCCGGTGGTAAGCTACGTGATCTAAGTGCGGAACAATCATGGGCTCTCCTAGAAGATCTTGCTCTTTATGACAACGAAAGTTGGAGTGATCCCCGTGATTTGAATAAAACGGTCAAGGCAATATCTTTGCCTTCGAACAATTCAAGCACTTCCGACCGTAGGATCATAGAACTTGAAGACCAAGTCAAGTTTCTTATGAAATCCTACGAGGCTCCTAAACCTTCAAGCCAAGTGAACAAAATCACTTCTTCATGTGAATTATGTAGTGGTCCCCACGACACTCGTGATTGCATGGAACTCCCCGAACAAGCTTTTGCGGACTACGCATCCTCGCGTACCGACGGAGCGGGAGACAAGTGGTACACTTTCAAACCCGAGCCAAACCCCTACGGTGATTCATACAACCCCTCATGGAAAAATCACCCAAACCTTAGGTGGAAACAAAATCAAAATGCACAACAAACCAATCCGTCCAACCCACCTAATCGTTTCCAATCAAGCGGTTCCAACTCGAACCGTACTTTCAATAACAATCCTTCTAACAATTATGGTAGTACCAATAACTTTGAAGGATTGATGGCCCAATTTATGGCATCTCAAGAAGCTCGTTTAGCCAAGTTTGAATCCGAATTCAATCAACAACAAACGGAGATGACCAATAAAATTGACAACTTATTGAAAGCCCTCAACAACCAAGTGCTATCACCTCCACATAAGGACGCTAGGAACACAAATAGCGGACCCCAAGTAAAAGACCCCTCTTCATCCAAACACGTCCACTTCGTCAACATTGTCACTATTAAACCAATTGATAGGAATGAGGATAATGGTGAACCCGAGGATGAGGTTAAGAAAGTCGAGGTTGATAAAGAAGTTAGGAAGAGTGAGATTGAAGAAGTAGATGATGATGAGGACTACTTCAATAGGCTACCCACTAAGGAAGAGCGCGCATATCATACAAACTTATTCAATGACCCCAAGACACCATACTTCCTAGGTAGACCAATTATAAAAATGGGCGACCCTTCTAATCTCAACATACCATGCAACATCGGACATTTGCATGTGTGGAAAGCTTACATCGACCTTAGATCGCCCATAAACATCATGACTAGAGCCCACTACAACTTGATAATGAAAGATCAACTTGGGTATAGGATGTTCCCTGATATGGGTTGGATGAGTAACTTCACGGGAAGAGTTAAGGGATTACCGGTTTATGTAGGAAACTTCTCCTATGTCACCGACTGTGTAATTGTAGAAGATATCCGCCCAATAGTCGATGCATCCTTAACTCAAGTAGTTTTTGGAAAACCATTTGTTGAGGTCTCTAGAATGACTTATAAACCTTCCTTAGGGATAGTTTGATTTAAGGATGAGACCGATGAGGTAAACTACCAAATGCCATATAAGATAGAGCAATTCCAACACTTGTCAAATGTTGAGAAGGAGCTTAAGCAAGCGGTCTACTATAGGAATGATGAGGATAGAAATAAAGGAGTAGACTATGTTATGGAAAGGATATCCGGTTTCTACAAGGATTGTTTGGAATTAGGACCGGAATATAAAACCAAAAATGAGATTGGCCTAGGAACCGTGACCAATGATGGAGTCACGTAATGTACGGTGACTTTGAGTCTAGCTACAAGACTCGTTAATAAAGAAAAGCGCTTCTTGGGAGGCAACCCAAGCTTTATTTGCTTTGTGTGTTTATTTATTTGTTTGTTTGATTTTATTTGCTTCCGTATGTATGTTTAATTTTTATTATTATTGATTCATGTTCAAAACTAAATTGTGAAAATGCTTTATCTTGTTTTTAACTTCGTCTTAACAACATATAAAGGTATTTTGCAAAAGATAAGTGTAAGGGAAATCCAAATCGGTTTATTAGAACAAATGAACATGAATCATAACAATATTAAATTAACATACATATTAGTAATTGTTTGAGTCAAATGCTTGTATCGAGTCATAATGAGATTTTGCAGGATTTCCAGGAAGTAAGGTATAGGTTTTTCCAGAAATTTTCCGGAAACTTAACATGAGAATTCTGCCAGATTATTTCTGACGGCGTCAGGCATTACAACCTGACGGCGTCAGGTTTTAATTTTCTGAAATTTTTGAAAGTTTTGTTTTCATAAAAAGTTTTTATTAAATCTCTAACTTATAAACTCCAGGAATCTGCAAAATAATCATTCCACAAGCATTATATCCTTATATAGAATTTATCCCGCCGATGTTATGCAGGTTTTCATGTTTGTTTTCTCAGGTTTAACAGGTTATTTTGGACAAGGAGATGTATGTGGAATCAAGCTTTTGGCGATACTTTAGTCTTGAAGCTTCTACATTCTCTTGGAAGAAGATCTAACCATGTTACCTCTTTATCCACTAAACGAATCAGGGGAGTATCTGATTTCATTCTTTTACCTTATTTACTTTTACATCTTGTTATTTGAACATTGGGGACAATGTTCATCTTAAGTGTAAGGGGGGGTAAAGTACGATACTTTAGAGAATGCTATTACGCTTGATTTTTGTTTGTTTAATGGTAAATGTGTAATAAAACTGAGAGAAATACCTGTTAGGGCAATTTTAGTGCCAAATTTAAATTTTTTTACAACATATAGGAGTGAAACTTTGATCTTAATGAGCGTCTCATGGATAGGAGTTATATGACTAGCACAAAACCGTACCACTAAAAAATTTTCCACCCCCAAATATGTGAGGATCGCCCCTAGAATTGGTAGGAAAAGCATTTATGCTATGATGTGTGTACCGGTAGCACTTAGATTCTAGAACTTGCGTTAGGACCATTCCGAGGCCACAAGTGAGACTACATTCGTGTAGTTAGATTTACTACATGATAAGAGGCATTAGGATTAACCCATTGTTTTACACCTGTGTTTTTGTTATAATTACATTGGCTACATTGGTCAAGTAATTCTCCCACACCCTTTGCGTTGTACTCATTTTTAGTACACGATACCCCTAGTACACCCCTCAGAGCCTATCTTTTCGTTTCAACCTTTAAGCATTTTACTTAATGGAAGAATTTGTTACACCCCACTTAAATGTACACCCAAATCGCCTTAGCCTACCTTGTATGCACTCATTTTTAGTGCATTATTGTAACAACATTTGTTTAAACCCTTAGTTAATTATCTAATTGATTACATGGTTGCTAAGTCGAGTCATATCCTTGTACATATTGTTTTGGGACGATTGGGACTCATGGGTAAAGTACTAGTGTAATGGAGTAATGGGGAAGAACAACATTATTACCCCCATATGTGCTAAATATTTTAAAAAAGTACTCCAAGTGTTTCGATTATCTTAATTCGAGTCATTAGAATAGTTATTTGTAAAGTTATGTAAAAGTTCAAGTGTAAGGGGATGCAACGCCCCTATGATGTATTATTTTGGATGGTAGGGCAAGAGTGTATGAAAAAAAAAATGAGAAAAAGAAAAGTAGAAAAAACATACGGACTACCATCCCGTTTCATTTTATGTTTATTTTATGTTTTTGTTATTTTGTTTTTAGCTTAAGTCGAGTCTAGTCTTGGCTTAGCAACGCCATATTGTACATGTAATTAATCAAGATCTTTAACTCGCCACCAGTAAAATATCCCTTATCCAACAAATCCGTGTTTATCATATCCCTACACCTAACGTTATAACCCATTTAAAAGCCCTCTTTGATAGTTTATCTTAGGTGCTTACGCCTAGTGGAGGAGGTTTTTGATCCTTTCCCAAGCCTATGGTAATCTATTTGCTATGACAGGTAGTGAGAGATATTATCCGTTTTCATTTATGAGATATACTTTGATAACACCTGAGAGATGTGAGTATCTAAACACTACTTGTGAGGTGCTAGTTTGTAATCTCCGTACTTATTATGATTAAAGTGGAACGACTATTTGTTGTAATTACTTTTATATTAGCGTTAAATGACCCCTAACTTGTATTTTGATTAGAATAAAAGCGCATTTGCTTGAGGACAAGCAAATCTCAAGTGTAAGGGTATTTGATGAAGCGAAAAGTGTACCGCTTTTAGGGGGTCATTTAAGCCCTAAATCGTATTTATTTGATCAAATATTGCCCTAAATCGTTCCTTTTGTCATTTTAGGTAATTTGGAGAAGAAATCTGGAAAAGGAAGCATTTTGGACGTTTTTGGAGCATAAAAGTGAAGAAAACGACAAAGTCTCAAAATCGGCTGGAAAAGTACACTTGACGGCGTCAGGGATTGTTCCAGACGGCGTCATGGCTTGGCAAAAGAGGTGGATATGAAAAATACACATGATAAGCCAGGGAGTTTTACAAAGGAAGTCTGACGGCGTCACCCTTTAAGGTGATCAAGGCCATCACGGTTTAAGCTAAAGAGAGACGGCGTCAAGCTCATTTCTGACGGCGTCAACCTTTGATAGGCCAGAGCGGATTTTGGAGCACTAAAGCGGGACGGCGTCAAGAAGGCCATCCGGGAACCCTAGACACGGTGAGGTGACGGCGTCATGATCTACAACGTGACGCCGTTAGCCCCTAAACTCTATATAGAGTTTTGCAATTTTTTGTCATTAGTGTGCAACTTTGTGAGGAGAAACCCTAAGACGAATTTCTGCCATTTTTAAGGGTTTTCATACCCTTGGATCTCCCATGTTTAATTGAAGATAAGTAATCACTTAATCAATCAATATGTCTATGTGTTGTTTGATTATATCTTGTTCTTGTCTTTTGATTAACATGCTAGGCTAGATTTATCTTGTGTTTGCTTAGATCTAATGAAACCTAACTATTGATTATTAGTTGTTAGTGTGTTATTGATTGTATTGGATGATTGTTTATCGATGTTAGGCTTAAGAAAACTGGCTAACCTCCTATACGGTAACTTGCTTGAACGTCTTAAGAAACATGAACCAATGCGTACTAGGTTTATATGGTTGTATTTAATGCATTAGCGAATTCTAGTGATCCCATGTTAGGAGCTTCTTAGCCGGCTCGACATAGGAGTGAAGTAGGAGCTTGTAGAGTTGGGGAAGTACGTACGCCACCCCACGATTGGTATTAAGGAATACACCCGTCATTCACGCAATTAATACACACTAATCAACCGGTAAAAGATAGTTAGGGAGTAAGAAAATCTAAGTAAACACATTTCTCTCCATATAAGTTTCACAACCTTTTCATTTTCAGTTATTTTATTTTATTTGCATTAGTAGTTATTTGGGTTAGTTGACTAGCAACTAATTCCGCCCACTCTTTCAAACCCGAGATTTTACTTGCTTTCATAAAAATTATAAAAATACAAAAAGAATCTTCCCTCACCCTTAGACCTATTAGAGTAGTTTTTCAATCCTAACGACACTATTCCCCTAGAGAACGATCAATTCCCCGGTACTTGCCACTTCACTATACTACATTGGACAGGTATACTGCCTGGTGGGGATTGCAAGCCTCTTGAGATCCCTCAAGAGGTAAAACCTGTTGTAAGGTCGCAAAACCACGCATCAGATGAAGGATACTTACGACCATGAGCTTAGAATCTTGGATTCCAGAATCCGCTGTTCGAGAAGAGAACACGGTTAGACACATGGTAGAGTGGAAGACATTGAAAGGACCCTATGGATAGCCAGAGACACGGCAAGAAACCAGGGTTAGAAGATTTCCGCATTAGAAACCATGTTGGCTAATCAAATGAGGATGTACCAGGAATCCTAGGAACGCTTCTCAGACATGAAAGTTGCATAACTGGAACTTGAGGCAGAAGTTAAGCGTCTACGTCAAGGACGTAACTGATCTTAAGTTCACATGTATCATTTTTGTACCCACTAAACCGAATAGTTTTTGGTTAGTGTTTGACGTATTTTCCAATAAGCTTGAAACTTTCAAAACTTGTAACCGACTTTTAATCTATAACAACTTCTTTTGTTATATCTCTCTGTGGTGAATAAATTCTTTCTTTCATGCCCTACTATGATGCTATGCATGCATGTAATGACTCCTCATGCCCTCATGAAAAAACTCACCAACTGTTACTCTCTTTCGTAAACCAATGGCTCCACGCAAATCAAATCATACTCGAAATGCAACAAATGTCAATTACCCCTCCTTCCGAACCTATTCAACCGACCAACTTTGACACGACTTATGGCACAGCAAGTGGCAGAAACTATGGCCGCTGCTGTCAACGTAGGACCAAACACTTATACTAGAGACAGAGACACCTTAACCTACCGCATGGAGCATTAATAAAAGAACTTGTATCGTTGGTTTTGTAAAAACAATCGATCAAGTTATTAACATTATGATATTTATATCCAGACCTACCATGATATTACCTACGATTGTTATGATTCCTTATACCTGCCATAACTGGGCTATAACCATATAATTCTCTAAAACAAATTTCGGAAGAAAACTTGATGAACGAAGAGAAATTTGCTGAACTTCAGCTTTTGTAGATGAATCAGATTGTTCCTTAGCAGTTCCATACCAAGAGTTGATCATTTATCTACGATACTACCCAGACACATCGTAATTTATGATTCTCAAATTGTTATGAATTTCGCATTGTGACCACATTGTTAGCACTAGTATACAATTACTTTGTTACTCGAATTATTCTAACATAGCCATTAGGTGAATTCTATATCCGTGTTTCTTGTGATATAGAAGATGGCCAACATGAACAATACAAATACCCCACCAGCACCAACCACAACTATGACTCTTGAAGCTATCCAGAAGTTAGTAACCAACATCGTTGCAGTAGTACTCAAAGTGACTACAGTAGCTCGTCCGAGTGGCAACAATATGGCAACAGGAGAAAAGAAGACGGCTACGTCTTGTAAGCATACCCATGAAACTTTCACGGGTTGTAGACCAACTCACCTTAAAGGTCCAGAAGAAATGACTAAACCTACCACCACCCTTACCCAAGGATTTTCCAACCAAGGAATTAAACGGGGTGCTACACCCAAGAGCAATAACCATAAGCGAAAACTCGATGAGAGAAAAACCACTATCCCCAACAACTGCAGGTACCACAACAACAACAACTGTAACCGCAATCATCTACAAGATCGCATCAACTACCATCGCCAACAAGATTTCAGACAGGAAGCGGGAAGAGACTGCATCGCCACACCTGCTAACGGAAATGGTTATCGTGGAAAACAACCTCTATGCCAACGATGCAAGATGCATCACATCGGACATTGCATTGCTAAGCGCGGGAAATGCCAGAAAACAGGCCACAAACAGGAGACTGCAGAGCCATGGACAAAAAGGAGCAGCCATCAGTCGTAGTATGCCACGGATGTGGTGGAAAAGGAAACTACAAGAGTTATTACCTAAACTATAATACCAATTGGAAAGTCAAGGCCAGTGCAAGAGAATGAAAGCTCGTTAGGACTTCAACAACATCAAAGGACGACACCAATGTTTAAACAGAAGAATAAATTCCTGTTGTAGATAAATAAACCATAGTTTAAAACTCTCTAAGTTGTATTTCCTTTTGTACTTTACCTTAGGTACGATGGATGTAACATAAGTATAACAACTACCTTCCTACCTTATGAAATATCTATCTTGTATTATTTCCATAATAATCACAACACACGTCTATTTTTAGTTTCTATTCCATTTACCCTATTCATAGTCATTACGTAACAATACACTGATATTCCACTAGAAATTTGATTAATATCATTTCTGACCGAACAATGGACTATTACCACCCCGTAAGATTCTCACACGAACCCCAAGATTCATTCCAAGGATATCCTATTATCACCCTATAAATTCCTAACTCATCACCGTAGTGTAAACCAAAATGTTCTTATTCTTTTGAAAAATAATTATGTTGTTATTTTACAAAAACAATACGTTGAACACCATCTAAAACTTTTTGAGAAACATAATACCACTGTGACTGAGCCAAGCATCACATCATTGGTCCTCAATTATACATAACCTGATCAACTATGTCTAATTCAGGGAAAATCATGTCATGAAGAAAAACAGTCATCTTTTCAAAATTTCTAATAACAAATTTCATTCAAAGGCGAGTTTTATGACAAGATAAAATGCTCCTATTGCCAACTCACTATAAATATCTACACCTATTACCCATCACCCCTATGATAGAAAACCGACAAAAGTACAAACATGAGAGCCCTAAGAATTCGTGAAGATATATGGAAAACACAAATAGCGCAAATTTTATTAGAATCCACGAAAATTAATACATAGCGATATAATTAGCATCGGAAATGCTAATGTTACAAAGCTTACAAGGAAAGGTTTAGAATCGCCAATAGGTTGACCCGCCAAGGCAACGAAAAACACCACCAACCCAACGAGAGCAAGAGCCACTACGGGATGTATCACCTTGATTATTCTGTACGATAAATACAAACAAACCATTAAACACGATACCAAGACTAGATCTTATACATAAAAACAAACGAGTTTTATTCCACATTTATTAAGGATTACATAGAAACACAACAAGGACTCATTTTAACGATCCCAACTCGAGACTATTACCCCCATAGCTTGTCCACGCCAATAGCTAGGATCACAATTGGCATAAGAACCGCTAGAACGCAAACCAAGAATACGTAGTCTTCATCAGGAACATACGCTAAGTAGGCAACCGCAAGAACGACATACACGATTGTGAGAATGGTGATAAGGTGCGACATTTTGAAAGTATTAAATGAGAGAAATATGGTTAGTGGAAGAATGGAAATTAAAATGGAGTATATATAGGGAAAAACTAGCCGTTGGGCACTATTCACAACCGTTGGGATTTACTATTCATGACCGTTAGGGGCACTGTTCATAGCCGTTGAGTATTTACTATTCCTGACCGTTATTTTCACTATTCACAGCCGTTGGATTTATTAGGTGGCGATACATTCAAATTATTTCATCTAGTATGGATAAATCTAACGAAGTTACGTTTTCTTGAATACATAATGGAAATTCTTAGACTACCCTTTTTCCATAACTTGTTACCCTAGCAACCACTTTAAACTTGAATTCCGGGATGAAATTCAGAATGACTAGTGGGTACTGTAGCAAACTGCAAATTTCCACTATAATTAACAATAGTTAATCTAATATTAACATTTGTTACTGTTTCTGATTATCATTTTTACGGGAAAATTTGAAATTTTCTACTACCTCCGTCCCATATTAAGTGTCCATAATGGAATCTTGGGATGTCCCAAATTAAGTGTCCAGGGAATATTTTCAACCAATGAGAAGAGACTTTAGTGGGTAATAGTGATATTTGATTGGTGGAGAGTGTAGATAGTGGAAATTTCTAAAAATTTGTGCATTTGGAAAGTGGACACTTAATATGGGACGGAGGGAGTATATTATATTATTATAACACAAACACATTATCACGTGATTTTCCAAATAACGGGACGAGCTCACACGCGAATCACAAAATCAAAATATACACAAAATAACACCAAACGGGCCAAATTAACTCAGCCCAACTCCCCTTACACGGTTACTGTTCACAGTAACCCAATAAAGGCCCAACTCCTTTATTAATTCATTTTCTAGTTGACTCAACTCACTCCAAATGCACCCATTTACTTCCCATTTTGAAACACGACATATATGGATTTTTATACCACCTAATTCTTCCCCCACCAAAGAATTAGGGTGACGACTTTCAGCTCCTAATATCAATAATTGCTGCGTTTAATTTAGGCAAATTGAAGTGCCATCAGCCAACCCATTCGACATATCCAATTTTCACCAACTTCTCCAAATTTGACCCAACTTGTTTGTACTTAAGTCCAATATTTTTCTTAGCTTGAATATATGATATTAAGTGTATTTCTCACCCAAGAACACAATGTTACACGTTGAAATGATTTTTGGACCTATAAAACCCCATGTCGACATATATATTTGTGACAAAATCAAACCAAATCAAACCTTGTCCATATAAACCTTCCCCTTGATCTTTATTTGTCAGAAAATCATCCTTATAGTCCACATTCCTTACATACTCCCTGCCATCCTACTGTTCACGTAAGTGGTGAACATGAAATATATATATACACATTATACGTGTGTGTATATATACACGTATAAACGTCTCCTCACTCACTCCCTTTCACACTTAGCCATTTTAACCCTTCCATAGTTCATTTCAATCAGTTAAACGAGCCACAAAACGACCCGGAAGGTTTCCCATCTCCTTTGGAAGTCCATTCGAAGCTAGGTTTATTTATATTGATCGTATTTTGGGTTATAGCGAGTTGTAGATTATTTTCTTGTGTTCTAATCACTCTTACTCATCCACTCTAGAGGTGTAGTAAGTCCTCTAATCTCGTTTTCATTTCATTTCCATACGTTTTGATACCTCATGCATCACATATTCATTATTTTCAAGAGTATATGTTTCATCTTTATTATTTACGTATGCATTTATATCTAGAACACAACACATGGTTTGCCTCCCTTGTGGAAGGCCTAGGGACCATGAAAAGTGCATACATCACGTTTATTTTATGTCTACGCCCTTATTCGAACCTCATTTGTATCTTTGGTTCACATGTATAAATCATGCACACTAGAAAAATAACTAAGTCTTTTTAGTTATAAAACTGTCTCAAGTTGCCACTTAAATGAACTCGTAAAATCATTTTTGACTTAACAACAACCCAATATTTTTACACGACTTGATTATCTATGTTACTAGCTAATAAGTTCATGTTTATAGTTTACCAAGATAAGCTCATTTAAGCCTTTGAAAATGGCCAAAGTAAAACCAATCACACGCGTTGTAAAACTTGTATAAAATCCGGTTTGGACTGAAAAGCCCATTAAGCAAATAATAAGCAATTTGAATAAGCTAGCCTTATAAGCTCTTTTGATATGATTTTAGAACACTAAAAACAAGCCCAAGGATAAGCCCAACTTGTCTCAAAGCCCACGGATTATTAAACGTTAACGGGCCTTTGTTTTAACTCGTTAAAAGCCCATTGGTAGAAAAATAAGCTATTTTGGCAAATAAGCAGTTGAAATAAGCTTTAATAAGCTACAGAAAATTTTGAATAATTTTTCACCACATTTTCGTACTTTTGGACTAAAATTGCAAACTAGTTTCACTCTCAAGGACTAAAACTGCCAACTATTAAAAACAGGGACTGAAACTACCAAAACAGAAACATTAAGGTAGAAACTAATATTATATTAAACTCCAAGCTCAGAATATCATTTTGGATAATTAGTGGACTATAAATGCAAGTTATATTTAACTAGGGACTAACGGTGCAACGCTAATGCCGTTAGGGTATAAAGTGTAAAAATAGGAAAAGTACAAGGACCCACAGAATATATTTGACATTTTCATTTCTATTTCAGCATTTACGTTTTCCCGTCACGTCACGTGCATTATTCTATGTTTCATTTACTTAATATATAACGTTATGTTAAATATATATAACGAGTTTTACACGATTTAACTTAACGATTCGTTTCACCACTTTCGAGGAAACGATATTTTTGGATTAAAAGACATAAAAACAAGATAATATTATATGTGATATTATTTTTGAGCTTTAAGTATTTTAAGCATATCAAACTCACGTCACCGATCAAATCATTATACGATTTCTCACTTTCACATCCACTATTCGTATTAAGTCAGATTCTCAGACTTCCCTATTATTTAGGTCGTGTGTTGAATCCGTTTCCGTAACGTCATCCGTAATCTTACTTTATTTCGTATTCCATCTTGCCAGTTATACTCAAGGTGAGTCGTAGCCCCACTTTTACTCGTTTAATTACTATATACTCTTTGGGGGAGATACATGCTCAACTACTTGCTTTTACTTTTACAAGTACTCTGAAAACTCTCACGATTTACCCTGAGTCATAACCCCTACTTTATACACTTTGATTTACTCTTTGGGGAGATAAATGCTTGTTTCTATTTACAAACTTACTTGTTTACTTGGAATGTTGTACTTAAATGATGAAGTACCTCATTAGTTATTGAGACATAATACTTGTTTCCACTTACAAAAGTAATTCACACCTTTACAAATCACTGTTAATTTACATACTAGTTGTTATATGCCATTTCCAAAACTCCAATGAAAATACTTGCTAGAATTAGAGCAATCGTATCCTAAGTATACCACCATTTAAGTTGATATTGCCTAAGCTTAATATTTTGCCAAGAAGCCCCTCAAATCATGAACCATTAATCACTTGTGAGTGAATGCGAATATAGTGGACAGATTCGAAACCTGTTGAGGCTGACTGCCTATTCCACTAATACTAGACGGAATGCCTTTGTGGCTATTCGTATTAGTCGCAATGCACTATATTTGAGAAAAATAGGAATTGGCATAATCTCCTATTACCCCGAGGGCCATAACTCATGCCATTGATTTGGATTGTTCCCCCTACCGAATTCCGGTACTGTTTAACGTTTGCGTGTCATGAGGCTTAGGGCAATATTTATAAGAATATATATGTTTTCATATATATTTAGATACAATTGTATTAGTATCACTCCAGACTACGATAGTAGATTTCAGGCAGAACATCATTATTACCACTCCAAGTTAGGATTATGATTCCCATGAAATTCTACCCCGATATTTAGCTGATTTTATATATGATTTACGTGTGGTTTTTACTCAACGCAGCCCACTACTTGTTTCATCACTATTAGTATTTATTTCAACTACCACTGTTCACCACTTGAATTAATTGAAACAAATTGTTTTCTATTAAACTTTATGAACTCACCAACATTTGTGTTGACACTTTAAGCATGATTATCTCTGGTAATTAACGGAGCAGGACAAGACACGGAGTGGGCATTATAACTCTGATAAATTACGTGGTGTAAAATCAAATATGTCATTCTTTTCAAATTACCACACCCTTTCATGGAACTTTACAAATCTGATATTTCACCTTTTGTAACGAAATTATCATTTGAATGACAAACCACTTTCAAAACGTCTCTTTTGAGCCGTTTTTTATGATTATGTGTTCGATCCTCCCCGTAATACCCCGATTTGTCTTCCACTGTTCTCTCATAATTTAGGGGGTGTTACAGTTGAAAAGGGTGGATGATGTCAAAGAAACAATATGAGGGGTTTTTTAAGGGGGTATTGTAGATAAAATGAAGATGGAAGAAGACACGAGACGAAAGACGATTTTGCCCTTACGTGAAAGGCACATGAGGGGTGTAACAGGCATTGACTAATAGACCTTAGTCAAAGGGACCAATGGAGAAGCAAAATGGAGACGTTTAGGAGCATTTATTTCGAAATTGGGACTAACCATGTGAATTTGGCACAACCTTAAGGACTAACTGTGGATTTTACTCTTTTTTTAGGAAAAAACAATGAATTTTATAAAACGCTAGCAAAAATGAAGGCAACAAGCCAAACACCCTACCACCCTAGGCCCAAAGGAGAAGACCAAAACCAAAATAGACAAAAATAAAATAATAAAATAAAATAAAATAGGAAAATAACAACATAGCTAAAACCTACACCATCCATCAAAGGTTGAAAACTAGAAGGATTTGTAATCTAAGCTTTCAAATTAATTGAATTGGTCATTAGGAAACCGGCTGGAGATCCATAAAAGAGCGTTAGACTAAATTAGTGCGAATCTTCACTAATCGCATCCAATTTATCCTCAGCTTTAGAATGAACTATATTGTTTCTCCACAACCAAACAACCCACATTAAAATGAAGCAAACGCCTAACACTTTATGAAGATGAGATAGGATAGACTAACATAGCGGCCCTCTTATCACACTAATGAAATCTATTCCACCATCAGAAAAGTTAACCCCACCCCCCCCCCCCCAACTTAAACATTTATGCCAGGTGACTTTTACCTTCGGACACACGATAAAATATGATCTATAGATTCAGGAATATCTTCGCATAATGAACACAAAACAGTAGGAATGTCGATTTCGCGTATTCGGTCAAAAGAGAGAGTCTATGCAAAATAACACTCCAAACATTTAGACTTTCCTTGGTGGCTTGTAAGTTTCAACCCTTATTGTATCTCATCTATCTAACATCTTGCTAAGATGTTTGATTTTTTCATAATTTAATGTCTTTGATTATGTGAGATTTTTTTTTAAACTTGAAAAGGTTTGTATATAGTGGAGATAGGTTTAATAAACAAAAAACTATATAATTTAATGTCACAACACAATTTATACTTTTTAAAAGGTTTAAAATAGTGGATGGCCTTAGTTTGTTGTTGGTCAGTATAATTAAGAGGAGAGTTATTTATATACCAAACTTATCTTACATACAAGGGACTTATCCCTACCATCTATTTAAAATGAAATCAATGGTTGAGATTAAAAACATTTTAATATTTCACATATTTTTTATAATTTAAATATCTCTTAAACCGTTAATCGTTAAGCGGAATTAATTACACCATCGCGACGAGCATTTAATTATCTTTCTATAGACGGGCACTTTGATATAACTTTGACAAAAGAAAAAAAAATCGTTTTTTTTTTTTTTTTTTTTTTTTTCATTATTGAAATTTGCATAAAAAATCACATGTGATATTAGTGTTAAATCACATATGATATGTAATATCACATGTGATATTAGTGTTAAATCACATATGATATGTAATATCACATGTGATATTAGTGTTAAATCACATATGATCTTCTCATGCAAATTTCAGTAACGAAAAAAACGTAAAAAAAAGTGAAAAACAGGAAAAAAATTTATTTTGTTGAAAGTATATCGAAGTGCCTATCTATAGAAAGATAATTAAATGCTCGTCGTAAAGGTATATTTTTTTTCGCTTAACGATTAACGGTTTGAAAGATATTAATATTTGAAAAAAAAAGGATGAAAATGGTTTTTTTTTTTTTTTTTTTTTTTTTTTTTTTTTTTTTTATTTATAAATTGTTTGGATTAATCTCATCCATTAGATCAAATAAAGATGTAAGGTTGAGATTAATCCCTTTGTATGTAAAAAAAAGTTTGGTCATTTTGAGATTAATCCCTTTGTATGTAAAAAAAGGTTGAGATTAAATTGCTTCTGTTTTGCGATCTGCTTGTTTTGTTCATTATGGGTTTCATAGCTGTGGTGTAATGTCGGATTTGGGAGAGAAGAATGCTGCCCTTTTAAGGTCAGTTGCTAGTTCGGGTAATGATTTGATTGGTGGGTCGGTTCATCAGGATATCTCGGGTACTGAGTACATTCATGATTTGTTTGGTGTAACACTGGGTAATCATGAAGACCTTGACGAGTTCACTAAGGGGCTTGACGAGGGTAAGTATCCGGTGTGGTCTACTTTGGATAGGGAAGGTCGGTCAAGGGTAGAGAATATTTTACTACATTTTTGGGATGCTATTAAGGATGATGTTATTGCTCAACCATCGATCAATACATCGACTCATCAGTCTCCTAACCCTGAACCTGTATTTGAAGGTGTTAACATCTCCATTCCTCGTAAAGTGGTTGAAAAGGTTAGTTCTTGATTGGAACATACTTTATATGGCTATTTTATTGGAAAAAGGATGGCGTTTCCTGTTGTTGAATACTATGCTAGGAGTAACTGGGCGAAACATGGTCTTAAAAGGATCATGATGAATTTCAAAGGATTCTTTTTCTTCAAATTTGATTCATTGGTTGGTTTAGAAGCTATTTTGGAAGAAGGTCCTTGGATGATACGCAAGTCTCCTATTATTCTCAAGAAATGGTCTATGGATACTTGTTTGCGTAAGGAAGAATTGACTAGCATACCGTTATGGGTTAAATTGCATGATGTCCCTCTTCAAGTCTTTGAAGAGGATGGTATTAGTTTGATTGCTTCTTTTATTGGTAAGCTTGTAATGCTTGATTCTTACACTAGCTCTATGTGTAAGGATTCATGGGGTAGAAGTAGTTTTGCTAGATGTCTTATTGAGGTTAAGTCTGAATCTGATCTTGTGGAGGCTGTGACTATTGGTTTCCCCTCTCTCACTGGAGAGGGTTTTAATAAAGAGACTATACGTGTTGAGTATGAATGGAGGCCCCCAGGTGCAATTTATGCAAAATATTTGGTCATTCCCATGATCAATGTCCTAAACAGGTGGTGAGGCCTCCTACACAGGTGGTTAGTCCTTCTACTGTTTCTACTTCTCATGTTGCTACTCCTACTGTGGAGTTGGATACTGATGGTTTTCAAAAGGTGGGTAAAAAAAAGAAGAAGGGTAAAGCAAAGGCTACTAATGGGAATCAATCTGTTGGTACTACGGTTAAACAGTTCAAATTTGTTCCTAAGGCAGCTACTAGTGAACTTAAGAAGGGAGCTCCTACTATGGGTAACGCATCTACATCATCGTCTCAGTTGAAGTCTACTGGTACTGCTTCTAAGGAAGTTAATGTTACTACATCTAATCCGTATCCTGCATTGGTGATGGATGATGAAGATGGTGAAGATCTTGTGGTAAATGTGTATGATGAATCGGCCAATCTTTTTGCTAATACTGGGGCAAGTTCATCTCGCACGTTTTCTGCTGGCTAGCTTTTTTTTTCAGTTTTTTTTCTAGGTGCATTTTTTGTTTCTAGTTTTGTAAGTGCTTTTGGCATGTCTTAAGCACTAGAGTTAGGTGGTTATCAAGCTTTTTAGCTTGAGGTTAATATGGTACTTCAGCCATATTCTACTTGTACTTAAACGTTTTTGGTTAATCTACTTACCAGGGTGCAGGATTACTCCCCTTTACTTAAAAAAAAAGTTTGGTCCTCATATGATCTTAAATCTATGATTAATTGTGGTGTCTTTCTGGATTAGCATTGACGTGAGGATGTGCAGCTTATACCAAAACACGACATTATTTATTATTAGAAAATATATAAAGATCAGAGTTCACTGATTAATTAAATGTGTAGTGGTTCTTATTCAGGATTGTAATGGTGCACGTTTTAAATAGTTATAAATGGCATATTATATTTTTACTTGGCACGTCTTGAATAGGTTGTACTCAGTTGTTAAAGGATGAGGAAACAAACAAAATTTTGCAAGTATTAGGTGAATACATGCGCGTATCTGAAATGGATCGAATAGTCGGAAGCAACACGTTTTTTACCTATCGAATATTGATCCACATGTTACCTTGTGCATGATTAAACAAAATTTAGCCCAAAATTTTGATCAAACGCATAGGAGTGAAAACTAGAAAATGTCAAAATGAGATAAATCAACATTTTTTATGAGATTTTAGTAACTTCATTTAAATTTAGATATTAACTTCGTACAAAATATAACAAAAATGACTTGCATGGAAATAAATACTATGAACTACGGAGTACATAAGAACAGATTAATGGTATGATAAAAGAAAAAGAGTAGATTTTCTTAGAAAAATAATACATGTTGACGAAAGAGAGTATGTGAAAAGGTGGATGACTTTTTGTAACCTTGATCATTGATGTCACTCTCATAGGGGAATAAATATCTATTGAAAATTAAAAGTATAACCAAATAATATTGTTAACATAACAACAACTAAATAGTATAAAATTAAAATTTGAAAGGCACATCAAATTTGAAAAATAATGGTATGAAGAGGTCCTCCTTTAATATTAAAATGTGACTTTTCTCTTTATTCTCTAAGATGATTTATGTAATAATTTATGCTTGTAACTCTCAAAGTTATATCTCGTATTATTCTAGCGTTATTGAATCCTTCTAGTTCATGTGATTAGGCGTGAAGATCCTTTCTAGAACAACATATGAAGTTATGAACCAAAATTTGGATATTAATATTCTCACGTGGATTAAAAGTAAGTAGGTCTTCCATGGATTTAAAATGCAAACTTTGGATTAAATGTTAAAGTGTAATGTTAAAACCCAAATGCAAAATTTGGATTAAATGTTAAAGTGTAATGTTCAAACCCAAAAGCCCAAGTTGTGACTAGTAGTTATAGTACAAAAGCCCAACCAGTTGAACATAAACATAATCACTTATTAGATTGAGGATAATTATTTTACATATTAAAAGTTTTTAACATATCAAAGGACAAATCTTAGCTACTATGTTGAGAAAAAAATAAGAAAGATTAATTAATATTTAAATTAAGAATTCAATTACACTCATTTTTTTATAATTTAAATACCTCATGAACCGTTAATCATTAGACAACATAAATTATACCGTCACGACGAGCATTTAATCATTTTTCTATAGACGGCCACTTTGATATACTTTCTACCATCCTTTGTTTGGTATTTCTTTCATGTTTTATTTTCGGTATTGCAATTCGCATGACATATCATATGCGATTTAACACTAATATCGAAGTTCGAACACTTAACATCTGTACTAAAATTGACATAAGTATCTGTCTATTAATCAAAGACTTTTCCCCTTTTTTGCAATGAAAACACACATTCATGGCTTTTCAACCATATATCACACATTGTATTCGAATTATAGATTATAGCAGTTCATTCGTAAAACATCTATAATCACATGTTGAAAACAACACATCTATACTATCTATAAAATAAAAATGGTCAATGTTGAAATGTTGAAAATTGTCAAATGTGAAAGAAATGTGAGTTGAAATGTTGAAAATCTGAAATAAGGAAACGATTAATGTGTGAAACAGTTGAAATGATGAAAATTTGAAATAAGGAAACCATTTAAAATTAGCTAGGCGGGAATTGCATGTGCTAGGCTGTACATTTAAAAATGGTAATACATATTGCTGGCAACTTCGAATCATACGTATTAGCATAAATACACCCCCCAATATCATTTTCATATGTCTCTCTTTATTTCTCTCTCTTCAAATATAAAACACATCTCTTTTCGTACATTGAAAAGCTTTTGTGCATTGGAGAAGATTTGTATCAATGGCTTTTTGAAAGTTAACATTTATTGCAACATTAATGTAAAACAAAGAAAAAGTCTTTAAATGGTAGGAGCATTGCGGATGTCTTATTGTGCACTTTTATTTTGACAAGTGTTTTTGTTATGATAACATTTGGAAGTCTTTTTGTTATATACATTAATCACACAGATTATTGTATTAATTCATGGCTAAATATGCTTGCTTAAGTGTCTACTCCATATGTCCTATACATTTAGGAAATCACGTCCACCTTTTTTGATGGTAACATACTCCACCATCTCCTTTACCACCTATTAGGAAAATACTTGCCTCGTCAAGCGATTATCACGTGTTGATCGAGAAAAGCTACTTGATTTCAATGATGTAGTTCATTGTATGCTAACCACAATCCATAATAACATGAATAAGCTCATTGCTTCCGTCAACATTTACTTTCCTCTTTATTCTTGATTTGTTGTTCAACACGTTATGTTGGATGTCCATCGATTGAGGAGGAGGGAAATTCATTCACATAATTGTCTCTTAAGAACACATATATATATGTGTCTCTGTCATTCTAAATACCAACACGTAGGTATACATCTCTTAGCTAAATCCGGTTCATGAAACCACAATTGTTTCAAGACCTTTTTAACCCAACCTAACAAGTTTGCACTAATACCTCATAAAGAGAAAAACACATCATGTCTTTGACAACTTCTTTATCTCCACAACCAACAACTCCACCTTGTGGATCAGACACTAATGGAGTCTAGAATTTTCCTAAACTAGAACCTCACAACTCCAGAATACCATTATAGGATCTCATGCTCATCCTTTCCTCTCTTGACAAATACTTTTCACGTCATTGTTAGTGCAAATGATTTACTAATCTAAACCCTCTCTTTCAACACTAGCTCAACAAGTAGGATTGTCCAACACTTTTCGAGGGTGTATTATGGCATTTTAAGCTAATTGCGACATTTGTCCTCTTCTACGCTTAATATAAGGTATTTTCTTTTTATGTGTTTATTTTTGAACGTGCTTCATTCATATATATGATTATTTATGTATAGGTCATTGCCATAATAATATTGTGTCTCATTCGTATTTGTTGGTATGAATGTTTAAATTATCATGTTGCAAGATGATATTCCTATTTTTATCTCGTGTAAGGTTTAAAACTAACACATTTGAGTTTTTGTTGGGTGATAACGGTTGAGTACGTTATCAAGTTGATTTGTGCTCGTTTGCACATTTTTCATATTTTGAATCATATCTTGCACTACATTAACCTTATGACTATTTATCATTAGGAATTATTTAGTGGTAGTACATTACATATTCATACATGCATAATCATCCTCACCACTTTATACATACGCATGCATTGTTATCACCACCTTCCACCACCACTATCCCATAACTCATAAAGTCACCATGTCTACCATCTCAAGTGCTTCATTAACCAACAAGGTCAGGGTTAGTGAAAAATGTTTTTAATTGTATCAATCTTGAGTCATCCACCGAGTCATCTTCGCAAGAAGATTCACCATGAAACTTTCCATCACCACCATAACCACAACCTACTAGTATCTCACCACCACTACAACCCATGGAGGTTGAACCACCTTCCACAATACACCAACCTATGCCCAATTTGATGTCCCTTTGGCCATCCATATATCTCGACACTCATCAGCATCTTTGCCTATGTTGTCAAAAGCCAAGTGAATTTTGTAATGAAATGTGTCCCATTTTCAAATACATCCTTACAACCTTGATAAACCTCATCTCCAAAACCAACCATGATGATGAAAGTAATAAGATTATTTTATTTTTGGCATTATCTTACTTCTAGTTTATTTTAGAGAATCATATTGCATTTTCATTTTTAACCTTATGATTGTTTGTAGTTCCTATTAGAAAACTACACTTCATGAGACATTTCATTACATGGTGCATCATCCATATATTGCATCGCAAATACTTCTTATTATATATGACCTCTTCGTTAAAGAACGAAGTATATGGTGCACTAATATTTTCTTTGTAGGTTCAAATTCATATATACACTTTACTGTGTATGATACACTTGTCTATGGACAAAAGTGGCTTAAATTTTTTTATTTTTTATTTTTTTATTATTTTTTGTCAGGATATATACTTTGTTGTATATGATATATTTGTCTAAAGATCAAAGCTACTATTGCACTAATTTTTTGTTTGTTCATCTTGATACCCTCGAGCAAGGGGGATGATAAGGATTTAAAACATACCTTTTTAAGGGGTCATTTAGTCCCTAAAGTCATATGTATTTGATCAAATATTACCCTAAATCGTTTCTTTTTGCATTTTAGGTACTTTGGACACAAATGATGAAAACCGGCATGTTTTGGGCTGAAATCGACAAGAAAGTGAAGAAAACGACGAAGTCGTGAATCTATCTTGAAAAGGGCTCTAGACGGCGTCACACTTTACACGTGACGCCTTCACTTGCAAATTGGAGATGAAGATTTATAAAAATTTTACAAGCGATGGCTCAAAATTTTTGAAGACATTATAACATGACGGCTTCACTTGTATTTGAAGACCAATATCCAGAGTAAAACATACACATGACAACCTAGAACATTTAAAGGCTGACGGCGTCAAGACCCTCATGACGGCGCCAGAAGACACTAGTGACGGCGTCACAATGGTGATTCAGCAAAGATGAAACCCTAATGACAGCAGGCTAACGACGTCACTGTTAGAAATTTAGTTCAATTGAGGGATATGATCATACTTGGAAATGGGTTTGGAGGTACGGAGTGTACACCCATTAAGTCCCGGATTACCCTGACTCTAATAGTGGTCGGGAGTAACTCATCAGAAGGTTCAATCTTTCAAAGAGTTACTACTGCTAGTACTAAGTTAGTACTGCTGGAGCAGAGTTACAACTGATAGTACTAAGTTAGTACTGCTAGAGCAAGTTACTACTATTGGCAGAAGTTAGTACTGCTGGAATGAGTATGTAACTACTCTGACCTATTCAAGTGGCAGTTAAAACTGCATTTATGACCACGTTTAATTGGTCATGTAACCACTATTGGTTATAATGGGGATAATTATGAGGCGATTAATGGGATGATTAATCCCCATAATTCCATTTGACTTGCTATGAGTATTTTCCTATAAATTGGAAATCAATCATGCATGAACATATAGAACATAAAACATAAACACTTGGATGCGCAAGTGTAACACCCCCAAAATCTGAATTTGCGGAAGCATTAGGGTCATGGGGTGCTACTGAAATTGAAATCATAACGCGAGGTAACGAAGAACCAAATACACACTTCGTAAAAATATATTAATTTGTTTAAATCAATTATAACAAATCTTTATGTTACAAGTTTGCTCAAATGTTTAATGGTCCCTAAAAAACAAGTCTAAATCATAACGCTAGCACTAAGTTCATGCAACCGAAGCTATAACAGGTCTGCATGCTCTAGAAGCATGTTAAATATAAAGGCCCTGGCAAGTGTTTATCCCAGATACTTGTACTCTGATATGGTATACGTTCGTTTGCCTATCCGGTCAAACCGAACGGGGACATTACTCCCAATAGATCTATTTATAACATTCACGCTTCCTGTCGGGAATTAACGGTTCATGAAATTCGGGAAGTAGGGGACATAACAGGGCTTAGGGTAACTGCGCAATAACTTTGGTAAAAATAGTATTAATGGTCCATAAAATTGGTTTTGCATGTTTCTCACCCCATTTATATAAAACAAGTATAAGTAAAAAGGGGCTATAAACTCACCTTAATAATGGATGCAGTGAATGCAAGGATGTATGGCACCAACACGTGACCTAAATTTACAATGTATGTTTTAGTTTTCATTCCAATCAAGTTTCCATGATAATTTAATTCAACAATTTGGAGTGTTTATGTTGTTGTCACTTGTGTGGCAGCAAGTGAGGTTACGAATGATTTCCCTAAGAAATGGTAAGGTTTAGCTCTACGAATGACTTAAATGTACGATATTGAGGAAACGAGAATATCTTATAGAAATTTGAGTGACGGAATTTGGAAAGAAATGAAATTGAATGATTTAAAGCACGAATAGATATAATCGAGATGTGATATATATATATATATATATATATATATATATATATATATATATATATATATATATATATATATATATATATATATATATATATATATTAAGGTCGTGTAGCCTAGTCATTATATCTTGTTATATAGATTTCTGAAATAAGATTATGTGTAAGTGACGTTTATTACCTATTAGTTTACTGTTATGAGAAAAATGTAATATAAAGTTAGTTTAATAAAAATTATGTTTATCTTGTTTATTAAAATGAACTAAGTTTATCTAATTATTAACGATTAATTATGACTCATTTTTATAAATTATAGGTTTAGAAAACATTTGATCTCGTAAAATAATTTAAGTAAGGTTTATGTTAATATTTCATTTTCCTAGTTTTCATTAATGACATGATTGTCGGTTGATTTACAATAGATGTCAAATTGTATACTCACTATCGTGAATTCTAGCCTACACTTAATATGAATTTGATTTATAGTTAGTTTACTCGAGTTTTATAGTTTAACACCATGAGTGTGTATATAACATTTTGCACCCCTTTTATGCCCATTTTTATGTTTTACATTTATATATAAGGGTAAGCCGGTATTTAAGTGACAATCACTAGTTAATGGTCCATTTGTATAGTAGGCGAATTCTCAAGTTGCGGAAACACAAGTTTATACATATATATGTTAGTTTCGATACAAAATGTTTGCGTGATCGGCTATATAAATTTTTATGTTGCGACTAATGTGTAATTGTTAACTATTTTTAGTGTAAACAATATTTGTTGGGCTGCGGCCCAACTGAATCAGAGGAGGAGGGGGAAATGTCTCGTTATTGGGCTGGACCGATCACCATCAGCCACATTGGGCCTGGTGGGCTCAAATTAGCCGAGCTAGCTTGCTTTGAAAATACACATGGATTGGACAAAAAGATGGTCTGATTAGGCTTGCCTAAAGGTCCTAAGTGGGCTGCTCCTTTGGTTTGGCCTGGTACGAAAACACAACACACACCCATACACACCTGTACAAGTCCTAAGGACTTTGTGTGTTTCTGGGAGGTTTTTAGACCCATAATTTGACATCAAGGGACCTAGAATTTCTAAGATTTGGCTACACTTTGGGTCGAGTACTACCCAACTCTTAGTTTATAATTGTCTCGGTGTTATGAGGGGTCTTGGTTTGCTATAACTGTCCTTGTTTCGGTCAAAGGAATAACCCTTTACAAGGGCGAGGAATGAACCTAACGACAAGAATATTTCTCAAATCCTCGTTCGTGATTTGGGCGAGAAAACATTAGCAAAAGGATGGCCTAACGAAGGTGCTATTTGATTCTCTATATAGATTCGAATGGAGGGAGTAAGCTTTCACCCCGATTTGGGGTTCGACCTTGGGTCATAATGGGTACATTTTGGACTCGAACCAAGGGTATATCCCTTAGTCCTTGTCTCCCATTTTCAGGTTCTAAATGGTGTACACTGGGGTGATTTGTGAAGAAATTCTCTTCGCTTATATTGGGTTTTAACCCACAGCTAGCTCACCTCCATGGTGGCTGCCTGGGTGAGTCTAATTCGACACGCAATTCGGCCAGAACCTCCCCTATGAAGGGTGGTTTCCCAGCCTAAGTCCACCATCCAAACACCTTGTTTGGGGTGGTTCTTATTCGGCTAATGGCGAACATGGTTTACATCCGAATCAATAATACTAAACCCAAAAGAGTGAATCATCCCAAACGGTTTTAGCACTAAATTCCTCATCAAAAATCACTAGTCTTAATTCGTTACTTTAATCTATGAATTTCTTGGAGTCATTTGACTCGAATCGCAGACTTTAGCCACAACGACCAAAAAGATGCTAATCTAGTAACGATTTCTAGATGTTCTAATATCCTAAGCCACAGTGACAATCAACAACAACAACCTTTTGACAATTAATAACAATCGAATTTCAATAAAATCCAACAACTAATTCATCATCATTTCGATCTAAAATTAATAAAAACAATCTAAAATGAATGGAATTAAAAAGATTCGAATACAACTTTGTGTCCTTACAATGGTTCAAACGAGAGGATGAACAAGACTCCAAATCTGACAACTCAGCTATTCCAAATCGAACCACAACCCACACAACCTTTGTTCTCCCTTGAGTGATCTAAATCTTCTCAGAACCTTTGAGTGAAATTGTAGAGGTGTGATTCAATTTTCCCTGGAATATTGGTTTAAAAAGAAGAATATGGAGAGTAACTCCATGGCTACTTTCGGATTTGGGAGGAATAAAGTTTATATTTGAGTGTTCTATCTCCTTCTAATGTAATCTTCTAGGTTTGACTTAGGGATTTCAAGGCTAGTGAAAACGAGTGGGAGCGTTTAGGTCAAAAAGAGGGATGGCAGTGATGGTGGATAGTGATATATCGATTTGATTTTTGGGATAAGGAGGGGGCGGACAAAATACCTAGGGGAAAGAAGACAAGGTTTTGATAACTGTGTGAGTGGGGTGTTTTATTTTAAGTGTATAAGGATAGAATTAATTAAGAGAGTGAGTAAATTATACCCACGTCTTGCTGAACTGAGTTAAACTCGGGTCCTTCTCGGATCCGTTATAACTATGGAAAGATGGATTTTTAGAGACACTTTTAATTTACTGAGATGAATTTAGAGTTTTATGAATTTACAATAATTTCTGAGTTTTAAATTTATTACTGTTGAGACATTGGTACACGTGTGGTGTCATTCTGAGTAAAAATGAGATAACCTCCCATTTTTACTATATTATAGTGGGTAAAATGTGAGATGGGAAAATTTCACTGTCTTTGGTGAGATTACTGTGTGACACAATGTGCGGGTCTGTTTTCCGTGATAAGCATGTAAATGCCTAATCTGGTGATTAAGTCATATTAAATGGACGGTCATAAATTTAATATTAGGGAAAATTTACCATTTGTCACATCCTCCCCGTCTTAGGATCGAAAACCGTCCTCGGTTTTCACTTAGAATTACCCGATGGGGTTCGAAATTTGAGGGTTCTAGTGTTTTGGTTCTATTTTTCACATTTACATGTGAATTCGAGGTTTTGTGAGAGACGGTTGAACTTCAATAATCGAGATATGCAGTGAAAGTTCTAGAGTGCAGGAATGATGACTATTCCCATCATGGCATGATCCTTCCTGAACTAAAGACAGGTGATCAGGCTATGCTTAGTTGAGGACTGATGATGCTATGCCGGGTTTAGTTACCATGGTATTGGGTTTCTATTGGTTCGGAATCACAACAAGTTGTCATAAGTGTACTAGTAAATGGACAATTTCAAAAGTGATGGGGATAGGAAAAGAGTTATCATAATATCTTGATCTCAAAAGTTAAGGAAATTCATCACAGAGAGGTTCGTACAAAATAACATTACAACGTGTCTTTTAAGAAGTACAATTATTCAAAGAAATACGAACTAAGAGAAACTAGATGTGGATGTTGTTACGTTAAGAAAAGGTTCCAAGCTGCATTTCCACTCATCATGCCATTTGGGTCCTGGCCGACCCTCTCATTTCCACTTCTCAGTCCTAGGCAATTATCCTTGTAGTGTCCAATCATTCCATACTCACAGTAGGTGGCGGTGAACCTGGAGTCAATTACATGAGTGAAAACTTCATAGTTCTTAGTTTGATGGCCGACTCCCCCGCAATTTGCACACCGCATGGGACAAGGTTCACGATGATGAAACGGGTACACGTTACACTTAGGTAGGTTCCCAGCATATCCTCTCTTCATGCCGGTGCCTGCAGTAGGGGTTGTAGCCATTCCTTGTCGCTTGTCAGGACCAACATTACTACGACCCTTGGAGTGATCTTCCCATTTCCTTTTGTTGTCAGCCGCTTTTTTGTCACTTGTCCCAACCGTAGATCCCATCGGCTTGTGGGCCACGTTTGTGGGCCCCTGGGGTTTAGTGGTCTTGGAGGTAGTGTCATTTTCCCCTTGGAATGGGGGAAATCCTCCTAAGTACCTCTCCCATAGCCGAGCTTCTGTCTGGATCATCTCAGGGCTCATTGGTGTCTTTCTTTGATGGCGTGCGATAGCACTGTCACCTCACACCTTGGGATTCCAAGACTTTTCCTCAATTCTTTTGATTTCACTGTAGGAGCAGTACTTCCTGCGCACCATCTCTTTAAAGCTTTTCCATGGCATCGCATATGCAGCATCAATTCCTGTGGTCTTCAGATGGTTGTTCCACCAGGTCTGAGCATCATTAGTGAAGGTGAGCGAAGCATACTTTACTCTATCCTCCTTTGCACAACCACATGCTTGAAAAATGGCCTCCAGCCTTTCCATCCATTTGATTATAGCAATGGTTCCTTCAGTTCCATTAAGATTTCCAAACATGGCCTTTCGAAACTCCTGATAAGTGCCAGTGTGGTTGTTGTTGTCCTTAGGTTATGAACTTTCGATCTCAGCAGTTGGGTTGTTGGCCTTTGCTGCGGCTAGGGTTGCTGCCACATGAAGGTTAACTAACATGTCTAGCATGGCTAGATTTATGATAAGCATGTTTGCTCCGTTCTCAGCTGGGATAGTGGCAGCAGTAGGCTGGTCATGAACGACGTTGACTGTCCTTCATGTAGGAGTCATCTATACCATAAAAGATAGGAATGAATAAGATTTTTAACAGAGGAAGGAGATTATATGTGTTTTACTATTGATAAGCACATTTTGGGAAAAGCAGATTTTTAAGGAAAATTATCAGAGAAGAAGGTATATATGGGGGTCTGTATGCCTACTAGTATCCTAGGGTATACTTTGGCTGCCTATCTGGGTACAGCTTGAAATCTAGTGGCAAGCGAAACTTATAGTCTTAAATATACGTTCTACTTCAAGTCTTGTTCGAGAGATATCATGTCCTAAATTGTTTGGTCAATGGTTTGAAATAAATATATCGGTCTGACATTTTGCTGAGGTACATTTTCTAGCGAGAATTGTGTATGAGTAATCCTTTAGTATCTTAAGGCTTCTAAATGGTTTTGCTTAGAATTTAGGTCTTATAGTAAATGACATGGTCTTACAATCTAGACTCCTAAGGTTCCTCGTGTTTTAAGGGCTAAAGATAATAAGTCGTATTTCTATGAACTTCATCAAAGCGTGTCATGCCCACATCCATAATCTGGGGTGATAGCGTTTGATTAGTTTTTCAAGGTTTGTTTTGGTGGTTAATGATGTGCTGATAAGACTCCTTATCCTAGGTCCGCTCATCATCCTAAGGGTTTGGTGAAAGAGCTAGACAGTTTACCCTAATGATAGTGGATTGGGTTATTTCGGGATGCTTTAGGGATCTTGTTAGGTTACCCGTTAATCCTAGTAAGTCTCCAGGTTTCTAAAAGTTTTGTGGCCCACCTATTGGTCATTCTTGCTGAGAGGTCCTTTGTTGGTGGCTGGAACTTTATAGGTTATATGAACAGGTTCTCCTCTTCATGGATGTTTATGATAGGGCATTTCGATATCCAGTGTATACTGGGGATGCTGCCAAAATTTTCGGGTTTTGTGGGTAATTTCTCGTAATTCTAGATTTTAGTTTGAAAGGACGATGTCGACTGCTGCTAGCAGTCAACCAGCCGACTTAGTAAGAAGTGGATTATCCGACACATAGAGTTTTTGTTTTGGTAGGACCATGTTGATTGCTACTAGCAATCGACCAGTCTGTTCGTTCAAATGTGCAGTGTCTGTACAGGAGGAAGATTTAAGAGTCTGAATATAACCGTTGTGGTCATTTAACACTTTTGCTATAGAGCAATAATGTGTTCCAGTCGCCTACGGGGTTATGGTATACCCAGTAGTTAAAGATTGGTCAGATTGATGCTGGAGTGGGTCAGAATTGGAAAGAGATAGCATATGACGAGGTGCTAATTGGTGGGATTGTCTGACGATGGTCGGGAGTTGTGGGTTTCCTATTGAACTAGGTCGTAATAGGAGGCAAGACAAACTTCTATGATATCTAGGTTGAATTGGTTCTTGTTGCTACTAGTACGATTGTCTAATTCTCATATTTCCATTATATGTAATCCTTTGGATTTCTTGGGATGGAAGCAGATGATTTACTTTGCGGCAAGAATTTAGGGTCATTGTTCCTTGTATATCACTTGGAATACAAATGAATAATTTTGACTACGTAGGATTTAGGCTTGGTGAAGGGGTGTTGAGTTTAGTCGACAGGGATTTATTTGCTGGTGAGGGTGGTAATGGGAAGTATTTTCGAGGAATTTTATAGGACGTCTAAAATATAGTTGGTTATTGGGGGGAATAGTAGGAAAATTTATTGTTTGATTTGTGAGTACGGGGTGGGGAAATTTCATAGATTAATAATAAAATGATTGGTAATTTAAGTACAATTTATAAAGTCATGTTTTGGGAATTTTGTGAAGTGGTAGTTATGTAAATTTTGGAGTTTTGGAAATTTTGTGGCCAAAAAGGAATGGGCGAAGCGATTTACAGGTTGTAGTCTATAATTTGATAGAGTTGTCATTTGTCTAAGGAAAATTGTGAGGTATTTGTGAAAGTGAGGTAAGGTCATCATATAAAGGGATAACATCACGGTAGGTTATGAAAGGAAAGAATTAAATCAATAATGGAGATATATAACAAAATGAGCTTGTTATAGATTAAGAGTTGATTACAAGGTTTGAAAATTACAAGCTCCCTAATAAGATCCTACACTGACTGAGGACTACTCAGTTAAGTGAATCACTACTGATCATAACTAAGACTGGCTCCTGGTCCTATCTAGGTGTCGGAACCTAAAAGCGTACTCCGCAAGTTGTGCCTCGACTTCAACAAGGCGAGTCCTTAATGCTAAGTTTTCACCATGGTGTACCTGATCAGCTCTTAACAATGCTGCAACCTGAGCCTCGAGGATCAACATCCTCCCATGCATCATCTGAGCTGCCTCTTGAGCTATCACCTGTGTCTGCTCAAGTCTACCTGATCTGTTACCTAAGTCAAGGATGTCTCGACTGTTGGAGTGTGTCCTAGCATAGAGTCGGCTGAAATCATCATCATACTGCTCGAAACGAGCTGGATGTAACTCGTCAAACAGATCAGAGTGGAGACCTAGTATGTCAGTCTGTAAATCTAGTTGGGTCTGAATCTTTGAGATAATATCGATCTCTGTAGCTGCTGACGATGCTGCTGGAAGTGAGGAATGTGATATCTCTGTGCTATCCTCTGTCTCATCCTGAGCTCTCCTTGAACTCTCCCCAGTCTCAAGAGCACTAGGCACATTCTCCAGCACTATGCTAATCTGGGGCACAACTGCTCTCTGCTCTATCCCCGAATCTAAATTAACATCAACCCTTGTACCCTCGGCAGGGGTACTCTTAGCTACTGTCCGTCCAACACCCTCTGCTGAACTGGAACCATTGTTCCTTCTGAGCCTCTGACGTGGAGGTGAGTGGGTAGGTGTGTATGGTGGTGAGGTGGGTAGTGGTGATGTTGGAGTAGTAGGATTATCCATGTGGGAGCATAAGGACCTATAACGGGACGGGGATAATAGAAGAGTATGAGCAGGGTTTTGGGTACTCTCTGTAGTATGAGATGATGGTCTAGTAGATGGGCATATGATTATGCGTGTAGTGCGGCGAGGAATAGTAGGAATAATCTGGGTAGCTGATGTGGTATAAGTATGTGATGGTGGTGTAGGCTCAATGGTGTTAGGGTTTGATGTATGATGATCTTGGAGCATCTTCATGCTGGAATCATTTGAGCCTGGTGAAGTCTGAGAGATGTTGCGGGAAGGCTTAGTCTGTGACAAAACGGTATATATATGTGTAAGTATATGGGAGTTACTTGTAGTAATTCGTGTAAATTATATATATATATATATATATATATATATATATATATATATATATATATATATATATATATATATATATATATATATATATATATATATATAAGGTATTTACAATGTATGCAACTAAATAAACATCAATGATTAGCAATATGCAACTAAGACAGGTAATTAACAAGTATGATGGCAAGCTAGGCAAGTGGCGGTCATAGGGACTTGTTTTTGAAAAAGTGGTTATAGATTTGGGTTTTTATGTACCTAGTTCTCTATAACCTAGGCTCTGATGCCAATCTGTAACACCCTCAAAGTCTGACTTTGCGGAAGCATTAGGGTCATGGGGTGCTACTGAAATGGAAATCATAACACGAGGTAGCGAAGAATCAAATACACACTTCGTAAAAATATATTAATTTGTTTAAATCAATTATAGCAAATCTTTATGTTACAAGTTTCATCAAAAGTTTAATGGTCCCTCAAAAACAAGTCTAAATCATTTGTTAAAATACTTTGGCCAATAGTATTAGTCCTCCGCAACCTTGCCAAACCTTGCCACACTTGCATATGTCTAGATACCTGAGAAAAACATGCTAAAAGTCAGCAAAAAGCTGGTGAGTTCATAGGTTTAAGTTATACAAATTTGGACCAATAGTTTAGTTTGTGAGCATTGAAATGTCACATTATTCTTTTACGCTAGCATTAAGTTCATGCAACCGAAGCTATAACAGGTCTGCATGCTCTAGAAGCATGTTAAATATAAAGGCCCTGGCAAGTGTTTATCCCAGACACTTGTACTCTGATATGGTATACGTTCGTTTGCCTATCCGGTCAAACCAAACGGGGACGTTACTCCCAATAGATCTATTTATAACATTCATGCTTCCTGTCGGGAATTAACGGTTCATGAAATTCGGGCAGTAGGGGACATAACAGGGCTTAGGCTAACTGCGCAATAACTTTGGTAAAAATAGTATTAATGGTCCATAAAATTGGTTTTGCATGTTTCTCACCCCATTCATATAAAACAAGTATAAGTAAAAAGGGGCTATAAACTCACCTTAATAATGGATGCAGTGAATGCAAGGATGTATGGCACCAACACGTGACCTAAATTTACAATGTATGTTTTAGTTTTCATTCCAATCAAGTTTCCATGATAATTTAATTCAACAATTTGGAGTGTTTATGTTGTTGTCACTTGTGTGGCAGCAAGTGAGGTTACGAATGAATTCCCTAAGAAATGGTAAGGTTTAGCTCTACGAATGACTTAAATGTACGGTATTGAGGAAACGAGAATATCTTATAGAAATTTGAGTGACGGAATTTGGAAAGAAATGAAATTGAACGATTTAAAGCACGAATAGATATAATCGAGATGTGATATATATATATATATATATATATATATATATATATATATATATATATATATATATATATATATATATATATATATATTTATTAAGGTCGTGTAGCCTAGTCGTTATATCTTGTTATATAGATTTCTGAAATAAGATTATGTGTAAGTGACGTTTATTACCTATTAGTTTACTGTTTTTAGAAAAATGTAATATAAAGTTAGTTTAATAAAAATTATGTTTATCTCGTTTATTAAAATGAACTAAGTTAACTAATTATTAACGATTAGTTATGCCTCGTTTTTATAAATTATAGGTTTAGAAAACATTTGATCTCATAAAATAATTTAAGGTTTATGTTAATATTTCATTTTTCCTAGTTTTCATTAATGACATGATTGTCGGTTGATTTACAATAGATGTCAAATTGTATACTCACTAGCGTGAATTCTAGCCTACACTTAATAAGAATTTGATTTATTGTTAGTTTACTCGAGTTTTATAGTTTAACGCCATGTGTGTGTATATAACATTTTGCACCCCTTTTATGCCAATTTTTATGTTTTACATTTATATATATGGGTAAGCCGGTATTTAAGTGACAATCACTAGTTAATGGTCCGTTTGTATAGTAGGTGAATTCTCAAGTTGCGGCAACACAAGTTTATACATATATATGTTAGTTTAGATACAAAATGTTTGCGTGATCGGCTATATAAATTTTTATGTTGCGACTAATATGTAATTGTTAGCTATTTTTAGTGTAAACAATATTTGTTGAGCTGTGGCCCAACTGAATCAGAGGAGGAGGGGGAAATGTCTCGTTATTGGGCTGGACCGACCACCATCAGCCACATTGGGCCTGGTGGGCTCAAATTAGCCGAGCTAGCTTTCTTCGAAAATAAACATGGGTTGGACAAAAAGATGGTATGATTGGGCTTGCCTAAAGGTTCTAAGTGGGCTGCTCCTTTGGCTTGGCCTGGTACGAAAACACAACACACACACATACACACCTGTACAAGTCCTAAGGACTTTGTGTGTTTCTGGGAGGTTTTTAGACCCATAATTTGACATCAAGGGACCTAGAATTTCTAAGATTTGGCTACACTTTAGGTCGAGTACTACCCAACTCTTAGTTATAATTGTCTCGGTGTTATGAGGGGTCTTGGTTTGCTATAACTATCCTTGTTTTTGTCAAAGGAATAACCCGTTACAAGGGCGAGGAATGAACCTAACGACAAGAATATTTCTCAAATCCTCGTTCGTGATTTGGGCGAGAAAACATTAGCAAAAGGATGGCCTAATGAAGGTGCTATTTGATTCTCTATATAGATTCGAATGGAGGGTGTAAGCTTTCACCCCGATTTGGGGTTTGACCTTGGGTCATAATGGGTACATTTTGGACTTGAACCAAGGGTATATCCCTTAGTCCTTGTCTCCCATTTCCAGGTTCTAAATGGTGTACACTGGGTTGATTTGTGAAGCAATTCTCTTAGCTTATATTGGGTTTTAACCCACGGCTAGCTCACCTCCATGGTGGCTGCCTGGGTGAGTCTAATTCGACACGCAATTCGGCCGGAACCTCCCCTATGAAGGGTGGTTTCCCAGCCTAAGGCCACCATCCAAACACCACGTTTGGGGTTGTTCTTATTCGGCTAATGGCGAACATAGTTTGCATCCAAATCAATAATACTAAACCCAAAAGAGTGAATCATCCCAAACGGTTTTAGCACTAAATTCCTCATCAAAAATCACTAGTCTTAATTCGTTACTTTAATCTATGAATTTCTTGGAGTCATTTGACTTGTATCGCAGACTTTAGCCACAACGACCAACAAGATGCTAATCTAGTAACGATTTCTAGATGTTCTAATATCCTAAGCCACAGTGACAATCAACAACAACATCCTTTTGACAATTAATAACAACCGAATTTCAATAAAATCCAACAACTAATTCATCATCATTTCGATCTAAAATTAATAAAAACAATCTAAAATGAATGGAATTAAAAAGATTCGAATACAAGTTTATGTCCTTACTATGGTTCAAACGAGAGGATGAGCAACACTCCAAATTCGACAACCCAGCTATTCCAAATCGAACCACAACCCATCAAAACCTTTGTTCTCCCTTGAGTGATCTAAATCTTCTCAGAACCTTTGAGTGAAATTGTAGAGGTGTGATTGAATTTTCCCTGGAATATTGGTTTACAAAGAAGAATATGGAGAGTAACTCCATGGCTACTTTCGAATTTGGGAGGAATAAAGATTCTATTCAAGTGTTCTATCTCCTTCTAATGTAATCTTCTAGGTTTGACTTGGGGATTTCAAGGCTAGTGAAAACGAGTGGGAGCGTTTAGGTCAAAAAGAAGGGATGGCAGAGATGGTGGATAGTGATATATCGATTTAATTTTTGGGATAAGGACGGGGCGGACAAAATACCTAGGGGAAAGAAGACAAGGTTTTGATAACTGTGTGAGTGGGGTGTGTTATTTTAAGTGTATAGGGATAGAATTAATTAAGAGAGTGAGTAAATTGTACCCGCGTCTTGCTGAACTGAGTCAAAATCTGGTCCTTCCCGGATCCGTTATAACTATGGATAGATGGATTTTTAGAGACGCTTTTAATTTACTGAGATGAATTTAGAGTTTTATGAATTTAGAATAATTTCGGAGTTTTAAATTTATTACTATTGAGACATTGGTACGCGTGAGGTATCATTCTGAGTAAAATTGAGATAACCTCCGGTTTTTACTATATTATAGTGGGTAAAATGTGAGATGGGAAAATTTCACTGTCTTTGGTGAGATTACTGTGTGACACAATGTGCGGGCCTGTTTTCCGTGATAATCTTGTAAATGCCTAATTTTGTGATTTATTCATAATAAATGGACGGTCATAAATTTAATATTACGGAAAATTTACCATTTGTCACAGCAAGGGTTATTGATTTGTGCCTAATTCAATAATGAACATTTGGTCTTATCCCAAGTAGATATTCGTGATACCCAGGCAATAGGGTCGAATAGTTTACTTTGGAAAGTGATAACATGATTCCAAGTGATATCCGGTAACCATGCATTGGTATGTAGTTAGGTCATTGATTATCTTCACCCTGTTCTGGGCTCACCACACCCAACAATCAAAGTAAACTATTTTGTGATAATCAAATGGCTGCTGCTGCTATGAAATACATGGCTTTCAACTTTGCCAAGCTTGATAAGTTTGAAGGTGTAGACTTCAGGAGATGGCAGAATAAGATGCACTTCTTGCTTTCTAGCATGAGTGTGGTATATGTTCTGAGCACTCCTATTCTTGATGATGGTGATGATGCTACTGTGGAACAAATGAGGAAGAGGAGCAAATGGGAGAATGATGATTACATTTGCAGAGGTTTAATCCTTAATGGTATGTTTGATTCTCTCTTTGATATTTATCAGAATGTTGAATCTTCCAAAGAACTATGGGATTCCTTGGAGGCCAAATATATGGCTGAGGATGCATCAAGTAAGAAGTTTCTTGTAATTAATTTCACAAATTACGAAATAACTGATTGAAGACCAGTTATGGAATAATACAATGAACTTCTTGGAATACTTGGAAGGTATAGACAACATAAAATGAACATGGATGAGGCTATTTCAGTCTCTTGTATCATTGACAAACTCCCTCCTTCTTGGAAAGATTTCCAGCATACCTTGAAACATAAGAAGGAAGAACTGACTCTTGTTCAGTTGGGCAGTCACCTGCGTATTGAGGAATCCCTCAAGGAGCAGGATAATGACAAGCCAAAGAGCAACAATGTTGCTGGTGCATCTGTTATCAATATGGTGAAACATAACAATTCCATCAGGTACAATGACAATAAGGGCAAACGTAAACATCATGATAACACAAGGGCTGACCCTAACAAGAAGGCAACAACTACTTGTTGGAAATGTGGTAAAACTGGCCATATTAAAAGGGATTGCAAAGGTGTTAAGGTTGGTGGTAAAGCCAATGATTCAGGCACTAGTGGTTCAGGGAGTGGTGGTTCAGCTAACTCACTTAAAGGTTAGAATATGTTTAATAAATCCTTTCAGATTTATTATGTCACATATGTATTAGAATCTAACTATGTGCAGGATGATGATGTTGCGTGGTGGGTTGACTCTGGAGCAACTGTTCATGTGTGCAAAGATAGACGCTGGTTCAAAACTTACGAGTCATTGAATGATGGTTCTATTCTTCCCATGAGAAATGAGTCAACAGCCCTGGTGCATTGTCATGGTTATGTAGATCTTAGTTTTAGTTCTAGAAAGATTGTAACTTTGTTTAATGTTATTCATGTTCCTGATATAAGGAAGAACTTGGTTTCAAGTAGTGTTTTGAATAATCATGGATATAAATAAGTTATTGAATCTCATAAATTTGTATTATCTAAACATGTTGTGTTTAATGGTTTTGGCTATTTGTATAATCAAATATTCAGGCTTAATATTGTCACTGATATTGTTAATTCAGCCTTTATGTCAACCTCTAAACTGAACGACTCTACCTTGTAGCATGCTAGACTTGGCCATGTACATTTTAAAAGGATGCAAGATATGTCTAAGGATGGGTTAATCCCAACATTTGACATGGACACTGAAAAGTGTAAAAATTGCATGATGACCAAAATAACTAATTAACCTTTTCAGGGTGTAAAACATGAGACTGGGCTCTTGGAGCTGATACATAGTGACCTGTGTGATTTCCATGTCACTCCCTCATTGGGAAACAAAAGTACTTTGTGATATTTATTGATGATGCTTCTAGGTTTTGTTACATCTATCTGTTACATACTAAGGATGAAGCATTAAATAAATTCAAAGTATTTAAAACTGAAGTTGAGTTGCAACATGGGTCCCTGATCAAAAGATTAAGGACTGATAGGGGAGGTGAGTACATGGATACCTTGTATTTTCAATCTGTTGGTATAATCTATGAAACGACTGCTCGCTATACTCCTCAGCAAAATGGTATCTCTGAAAGGAAAAACAGGGTACTAAAGGACATTGTTAATTCCATGTTGTCCTATTCAGGACCGAGTCAAGGGTTCTAGGTGAACCTATGTTAACAACTTGCTATTTATTGAATAGGGTTACCAATAAAAGGAACAAGGTTACCCCTTATGAACTCTTTTAGAGTTATCATAATCATAACACATCAGAACTTTGATGTTTAAGGTTAAATTCTAGAGAGAGAAAGTGAGAGCCTTTTAGAGAGAGAGAATGATTAGTATTAGATTGAAAGTAATGAAAGGTCCAACCCCTTCCCTTGGTGGGAAAGGGGTATATATACAAACTCTAAACCGCCCCTACACGGGCTATGGAATAGGCTTATAGTGGGTAAAGACCCGACCCGACTCCATGATGATACGATAACTAAACTAAAGCTAATAAGCCTACGAGCTACTTAAATGCTAAATAGATACTCGGGGTGACCGAGTCTTTCTTGTGAATATTTGTATTCCTAACAATCTCCCCCTAAGGGAGGTCACCCCGGAAATTACAATTTGAATTCTAGCATTCAATTATATGAATTTGAGTTCCTGGCTCGTAGTCTTTGATTCTTCAAAGTCATTGATCTTTGTTCTTCAGGCAATGTTCTTGTGATTGATGTTCCTTTGACTTGTGTGATCTTTGAGCATTCTTTGAGATCATCAGACACTGTAAATCTCCAAGTCATCCTTTGTAGCATTGCCTTCATGTGTAGTAGTGACCATCGGACCAGGATGCTCACACTTTTCTGGATCATGAAACTTTGCATCAGAGTTGCGGAAGCATTGTTGTAGATCTTTCACTTATCATGATTTCTTTAATTGTGAGTGTGAAGTGTGAGCATGAGGTTATGAATTGACATCTCATTGGCCATCAGCTGCCACCGTCGGGTATTCCTGCAAACAACAGCTAGCAATAAACACACGAAAGTGTCTTTGTTCACTTTCGTTGAATAGGGTTGCAAGAACCACGGTTCCCCGTTGATCAGTATAAATACTGCCTGTGATCAGGTATAATTCCGAAGAATCTCCTTGACAGGGTTTCGCAGCTGTACTAGCCGTTCTCAAACTGGAGCGTCTCAAAGTAGATAAAGCACGGAGTGAGTGAATCAGCGAATTAGGATTCACTGATTAATGAGAAATTGATTTGAAAAACATTCTCGTATTACTGAATAAAGAGTTTTGTAATACGACAAAAGTTTTGTGAACAAAATCATGTTTCAATCACTAATACTTTTGTTTGAAAATTTATGCGCAGTCAATGTGCTCGAAAACAGTTGTTGAGCACATCGAAAGGTTTTTCCAAATGTATCCGTCAATTCATCTCCTGGAACAAGTTTGATTCAAATGTGAATCACCCCATCGTTTCTTTCCAGTTGTCACTAGTTTGATTCATGAAGGATCTCACATGTCACCTACCAAGAGCTTGTTTGATGTTTGCTCTAAAAGGATTTCCATCTTCATTGTGAATACTTACGTATCACTCGGATGTTCTGGAAATACCACGAGGATAATGCGTAGGACTCTTAAGATCTTACTTGTTTCCACAGTGTGTGAAACCCAAGTGAATAAATTATTAGTGTCCTAGCGAGATTTCTGGATGATCTCTTGGCTCTAGACTCAATAGTGCATTTTGATTTAGTAGTTGGAGGCTGGAGTGGTATCTCCTGATTCAATATCAACATGACTCATAATGAGCATTCGATAGATAATGCAGGGTTCCCCGTGAGAATGAAACAAGTCCTTTTAAGAGAACTTGAGTGGCTAGAAGGTTTAGTGCAGTGCGTCACTGGGTCCATGACGTCTTGTCTTCAATACCGGCGTTACCTTAGTAACAACCAGTAGCATATGAATTGAACCCGGTTTCTGCCCTAAGGTTGAATATTTGGAGGGCTATTTCTTTTCACATTTTAAATTTACATTTCTTTTTCATTCTTCAACCCCTTCAGTGCTTACCGAGACTTCATCACTAGCAGCTTGTTGGGTTTGTTCCAGTACCAGTTCCATCTCAGTCGGCACTCTTCCCTTATTCTCACTTTTCTCCTTTTTTCATCGTTCTTAAGGACTTCTATTCTAACTAGAGGATTATCCCTGGGAAGATCCCTCCGATTCTGGCTGGATCATGAGAACTGATACCTAACCTTACCATCCTTATAACTCCAGTACATTAAATAAAATGGTCGGTCTTTGGTATTCTTCCACAATTGCCATCATAAATCATTCGCTCCCCCTCAATATGTGCATCGATATACGAAAGAGTTTAGCACATATGAGAGAGCGTACACTTGAGTCCAAAAGATCACATTTTATCAGTTTTCATATTTAAATCAGATTCTCTCCCTCGATCAAAAATTTCAAACCTTTTGAGATTAGGGATCTCAATTGATTTAAGTATGTTAGAAATTATGGGAGAAAATGTGGTCTGATTCAATATATACTGATAATGGAACATTACTATGCTCCCCCTCAATCAATGAGGGAGAATGTTAGTGTCAGAAATGATGAGTTTATAAATGATTTGGAGTTTAGCGAGAAACTCCTGAAAGGATTCATATTCTGACACATAACAACACATGTTTATTCATTACTTGAACCATACAAAGATACCATTTGATGATCTAAAATAAAATTTGAAATCACTCTCCCCCTCAATCTATGACCCGTTATCAATTTAAAATTTTATGAAAAATTAAGCCTTTTGTCATAGATTGAGTGGCAAATTTTATGAAAGAAAAAAAAATTTAAGTTCGATTGATTTTCAAATACTGTTTTAAACCACATTTTAGATACAAAATTTTTTTTCTGAAGAATCATAGATGGAAAAAAAAATTGTTTTGGTAAAAGAAGACTTCTCTTCTGAATCAGGAAATAATGCACTGAAGCGTAAACTAGATCGAGGGTGCACGGATGTAAAGTAATCCATGCCAGGGAGAACTTAATCACCTGTTGTTAGGAATAGCCATCTTTTTGGCGGCGTGCTTTCCTCATTTTGAAAAACGGGTTGCGCATCTGAAATAATAGCAAGCCATCTAGGCATGTTTTGAGAAACAATTTGAAATTCTACTTGAACTTCATTTAAAGACCCGTGTCATTGTTGAATAACATTTCTAGGACCATAAATGTTATCAATACCAGAAGATATGCCTTGAAAAGCTATTATTGGAATTTTCTATTTTTCTGATTTTTATGGTTTTTCTTGGTTTTATATTTTTGTATTTTTTTTGGTATAAAATATATACAAAGGATACACGAGGCAAATCCATTACTCCTGTAACACCCCCATTTTCGGGATACGCAGCGAAATATATGCTTGGGGTGCTACTTCATGGTTCACAGACATGGGAATAGAAAACGACTCGAAAAGAGACGTTTTTAAATAAAATTGTTATCATTCATTTATTTAATATCACAGTACATAAGATAGGTCCCAGAGGGAGGTTTGGAAAATACATTATAAAAGTTACATTATTCATTGAATGATAACAAAGTGGACACTCTTTTTTTTTATAAAAAAAAGTCCACAGCCACTTCGTGCCATCGCCATACTCCTAGTTACCTGAGATAAACATGCTTAAAAAGTCAACACAAAGGTTGAGTGAATCTATAGCGTTTAAAGTTATAATCAGTTTGAACACAAGCTAAATAAGAGAAATCAGTTATATCACAGTTCGGGAATATTGCACTAAACCTCATGACACGCAATGCGTTAACAGTTTCCAGGTTCCACAAACATGATTGAATGAGAGTGGTCTTGCCCCCAGGTTTAAGAAATCAAATATAATGCATCTGCCTAACCGGCTACCACGAAGATATCCATCCGGTTAGTACAAATGGGTCGTCAGGCCAATAGATCTATTCACTATATTCGCGCTCACCCAGCAGGTGACTAATGGTGCATGATATGAGGGTCTTTTAAATAAATAATTCAATCTCAATAATAAGGAAAGTTAGCCTAATGCAATAACAATCAGGAAAATACTTGTGTTCAGTTTAATAGCATGTATCTCCCCACATATTTGGAAAACACGTAAATAAGAAAAGTGGGACTATAAACTCACCTGAGTAGTCTGGATGGAAAACAAAGCTTAAATAAAGTTGATAAACGTCTCCGGCTTGCAACCTGGGTTGGTTATGTCAAGTTTCAGTAATCGTTCCTGAATATATATAAGTTTCCAGTGTTCGTTTTGTAATATTTTGGTTGATAGTTAAAAGCTTAATTGAGCCAATATGTAGTTTCAAAAGTAAAATTTTATCTTTATTTCTATTCTGTAAGTTCCGGTTCGGTTCGTTCCTTATATAGACACTTCGTTTGTTAATTTGTTAAAAGATATCTTGCGTTCGTTTGCCATTGAAATAAACGTATTTCGTTAATATTAGATCGGGAGAATAAAAAAAGAAATGATGAAAATATTAGTTAAGAAAAGTTATACGTTCAATTCTAAGGTTTGGTCAAATGACAGTTTACACCCTGGACTTTGGAAAATGATAGTTTTTACCCTTTAGTTTCAAAAATAACACTTTCACCCATTTTTATCTGTTATTGACAGAAATGACCCTTGATATAAATTATTTACAAAATCAGCCTAGTAAAACTCTAATTAATAAAAATAATAAGTATGTACTTAGTGATATCGCTAGAGTTTTGAACTTTAATATCTACGTGAAAACTAAGTCATTTTATGAACTCTTTCTTTCTATAAAAAGCTAGCTAGGTCTTCCTTAAGTACACCAAGTTTCATAATTTATGAAATCATTTTGATGGTCGAAATATGTTGCCAAAGTCGAGTGGCTAGACACAAGTTTTAATAAAATCTGAAAATGGGTTTTAAAACTAGTGATCGAGCAATCTTTGAACACAAATAACTTTTAACTAGCTCGATCAATCTACAATATTCTTCCTCCTAAAATAAGCTTGCCAGGTTGCCTTTGATGTGGCGAAAACTTAAATTTTTTAATGATCATCTAAGGGTCTAAAACTATGTCTAAAGTTGGGCTTCTGGTCGAGTGAAATTTGAAATAAATAACTGAAAACCAATTTTTCTATTTTCAGCGATAGACAAGATTTTGGACTCAGATAACTTTGTAAAAACTTAATTATTTTTCGAAATTCTTTTTCCATATGTTAGTTAGCCAAGTGATCTTTAGTTATGCAAAATTTCAGAATTTATCACGGTCTCTAGATTGACGATTTATAGGTCAAAAGTTAGGGAGTTGGGTCGACAAAATGAAAAATAAATAACTAGAAATATATATTTCTTTAAGTCTATCGATATAAGGCAACTTTTAAGACTCGATATCTTGTTGAAAACTAAATCATTTTTCGTGATTCTTTTTCCTACGTGTTGACAGCTAGGTGATCTTTTAACGTGACAAAAACCAGAATTTATGAAGGTTATTTAGTGGTCGGTTTATAGGTTCAAAGTTGGCCATCTGAGGCTGTTTTCTACTCGATATGAAAACAGAAAACATACCCGATTGGGTTTTTGGTTTTTAAATGACTTTTTAACTAAGTTTTTACGTATGGCTTGACAATATTAAGTATATTTTAACATGTTTTACCTATCTTTGATTTGTTTTAACAATAATTTAAATAGTTAAAGGGTGTTGATTTTACTGTTCGATCAGAAGACAAAAGGAAAAAAGAAAACTTTAAATTTTTGTTCTTGTTTATTATTTGGTGATTATGTTTTAATGTATTTAGATGTATGTAAAGTAAATAATACTGAAATTAAAAGGAGTTAGTTAACTTACTTAGGGTTTGGCTCGAGTAGGGTTTATGGAGTTCGTATGGATTAGTTTCCTTGAGCACAATGGATTCTCCTCCTCTTCTATGACTCTTAGGGTTTGGGTGGCTTGTATACTGGACTGTGATCGGTACTGGAAATGGAATGGAGGTTGTGTTGTTGTCTGGTCGAGTGGATGTAGAGATGAATTGAGAGGGTTTAATTTTGGTCGAATGGTGTGAAGTGGTTAGTGAAATGCATGCTATTACTTATAGAGGGAAAACTAGGGTTTTCTAGACTTTTGTTGGTGTGAAATGTGATGATGTGGTTGAATTTGGTTGAAGGACAAATGTGAGGAGGGGGAGGGAGATCGTGTAGCTTGTGAGGGTGTGATGATGTGTTTGGTTTTAATCCATATAAGTGTTAAGTTCTAGAGGAGGGGGAAATGTGTTTGATTTCCAGCCATGGGTTACTAAGGAGGAGGTGTATTTGGTGTAAGTGATAATTAGAAGTAAACTTAGTTAGGGTTTTTGGAATTCGACTATGAAATTGGTATGGAACCGGATATGCTTTGGGTGGTGGTACATTAGGTTTTAAGGGGTAGTACTTAGGGTTTAGGGTTTGAACTAAATTAGTTTTGAAGTAAATATTGATAAGGATTTAGTTTAGAGATATATTTATATACATAAATCGATTTGTATGTAAATTGGAATGGAAATTGGGTTAGGCTTAAGAGGATGGTAACACATGCTTAATAGAGTTGTACTATTATTTAGTTTATAAGAAAAATATAGTTTTAATAGTTTATTTAGTTGTAAAAATTATTTGCATTAGGCACTTGTACATTGGGTTTAAAGACTTGTAAAAATATTTAAGGAGTTTAGGAAAAATAATTTATAATAGTTATGCATGTATGGTTTGTACTCTATGCTTTAAAATAAATATAAATAGGATTTTAATAAGGTTTTTGTAATTAAATGATTTCATGCATAAAAGACTTGTACATTGACTTTAAATAACTTGTACATTTATATTTTATAAAAATCTTATATAAATAAATTAGGTTTTGTAAGTTTTATACACAAAATCATAATTACCTGAAATTAGGGTTTTACCGGGAATTATTATGGAATTAGGGTTTCTATGCTTTAGACACTTGTACATTAATCATATAATTTGTACTTTAGTATTTCTAGGGTTTTGTTGTTCATAAATGTTGTTATGGTAGTTTAGGGTTTCATAAAAACTATCATCAGTTAAGAAACGTTCAGTTTTAAACGTACGTTAGCGAAATAACGTTAAGTGATAAGTGGGACCTCATAACGTTTTAGGTCAAAGACGTTTACATAGTTGAATACTAAATCAGTTAAGGTTGGGTTGCAAGCACGGTTATTCGGGATGTGATCTTCGCCACGTAAGATAATAGTTACAATCAAGAAAAGAAAAAAAAAAAAAATTCTACATGGTAAAAGGATAAGTATTCTGAGAGATAGTTTATTTTAATTGAGGGATTTTTCATAGTGGTTACAGTCACCCACCATTAAGGGAATTTCGTCCCGAGATTCAGTCTATGTTGGTTGAGGAAATTGGGAAAATGAAGTATAGGAATAGTTAGGCCTAGATTTCTAACCTAAATAGGGAATATGAGAATGGGAAATCTTACAACGATTTAGTTTAAGATGAGAGTTTGATATGCTTAAAATGCCTCAAGTTAAAAATAAAATAATATAATAATATTTTATTTTTATGTCCTATGTTTCCAAAAATATCATTTTACTACTAATCCTCAATTATAGTTTTGACCTAAAAGAATCGTCTAGGAATTTCCATTCGATACCTAAGGGAACGTAATTTGGTCAGTCTTTTTCCTACTGGATAAATTAAATTTGAATGTTTTGCCACCTAATAAATCTAGTGCTGGGAAAAGCACTGTGCAATGGTCAGATTCCAAAGTTCGATGAATAATGCGTTTTAACGGTCGAAATAACGGCTAGTTTTTCTCCTATAAATACCTCATTTTCAATCCTTATTCATTCACTACCAAATTCTCTTCTAAAAACCTCAAAATGCCGCATCTTGTTACACTTATAGCAATTGTTTTCGTTGTTGCGATTGTTACCTACATGGTGTGTAATCCGGAAGAAGATCATGAAGGCTTGGGCTTGATACTATGGTTCGTCATACCGCTTACTATTGTATCCTTTATCATGGATCAGTCACGGGGAAAATAAGTCTTGCGCTAGGGTTATTAGTATGGTCCTTGTTGTCTTTCCTAGGTAATCCTTAGCGAAATAAAACTTATGTAATCCTTGTAATATTAGCACTTCTGTTGCTAACTATGTTTCTATGTACTATCTTCCAAGATTCCTAATAAAATTTGGGTTTGTGAATTCCTATGGTTTTTCTATCCTCAATTTTTGGTGAATTCCTATCTTAATGATAATGAGTAGTAGTAGTGGACTTTTATTACTACCTCCGTCCCATATTAAGTGTCCATAATGGAATCTTGGGATGTCCCAAATTAAGTGTCCAGGGAATATTTTCAACCAATGAGAAGAGATTTTAGTGGGTAATAGTGATATTTGATTGGTGGAGAGTGTAGTTAGTGAAATTTCCTAAAACTTTGTGCATTTGGAAAGTGGACACTTAATATGGGACGGTTATTAGGGAGTATATTAAATTGAAAGTGATAGGTTATGAAAAGATATTTGTTTATGATATTTTTGATTTTGAATGAAAATTAGTAGAAAGTCTTGAGAAAATAACTGTCCAATTTACTATATGATTCTTCCTAATTGTACATAGTTGATCAGGCTATGTATAATCGAGGATCAAATGATATGATGTTTTGGCTCAGTTATTGTGGTATTTATGCTTTAAAAAAAAAATAAATAGATGGTGTTCAACGTGAAATTTTTCGAAAAATAGCATCATAATTTATTTCTCAAAAGAATAAGAAAATTTTAGTCCACACTACAGTAATGGGTTTTAGGGTTTTTCCTAGGGTAATAAAGGAGTATCCTCAAATTTAAATCTTAGGGTTCGTCTGATGTTTCTATGAGCTAGGGATAATCTATTGTTTCTTCAAAATAATATTTTATCAATTTCCTAAAGGTATACTAGAGTTTGCTAAGTAATGTCCATGAATAGGGTAAGGGGGAATAGAGTAGATAATGAAGCTAAACGCAGATTAAGATTATCGTGGAAAAGTTACAGGATGAAAGTAGAAAGATAATTTATTACACTAGGATAGAGATTTAAAAAGGAAATATAACTTAGCGAGTTCCAATTCTCAACTTATTTATCTATTACAATCCTTTATCTTCTCCATAGATTTCATACTTGGGTTCTCATTCCTGGGCATCCGTCTTGTCCTTCCAATTCGGGTTAAAGTTCGGGCACTGATTCTTGTAATGTCCATTTCCACCACATCCATGGCAAGTCACGATTACTGACTGTAGTTTTGTTCTTGTTGTCTTACAGTCTTTGGTCTGATGTCCAATCTTCTGACACTTTGCACACCTAACAATGCATGGACCGTAATGGTGCAACAAGCATTGTGTGCACAATGGCTTTCTTCCAATATAACCATTCCTAAGATTCTGTTGGTGATGGTAGCAGGTGGGGATGATGGTTTTGAGTTTTCGCTTTTGGTTGTTTTGTTTGAATGTAACGGTTTTCTTTACTCCTAAGGCTCGAGAAATGGTGGGTTTGATTATTCTTTCTCGACTTTTATGAAGAACTGGTTTGCAACCCGTAAAACTTTTAGGGGTATGATTACAAGACACAGTCTTCGTTTCTTCTCCAGTGGCTATCTGGTTGCTACTCAAATGAGCTACTGTAGTCACTTCCAGCACTGCTGCAATGAGGTTGATTACCATCTTTTGGATATCTTCGGGAGTCATTTGCGAAACATTGGTGTTTTTTATGTTGACTTTCTTCTAGCAACATCACAAGAAATATGAAGTTCAGAATTCCAGTAATGACCATGTTAGGATAATTACATATTATTGCTAACAAGTGATCATGAAGTTAAATTCCTTTTGAGAATCAATTATTTACGATATGTCTTGGTTAATATCGTAGATAAATGTTTAACTCATGCTAAGGAACAAACTAATTCATCCGAACTTCAGCAACTTTCTCTTCATTCATCAGGTTTTCTTTCGAAGTTTTCCTAGGGTTTTCTACGTTTATAGTTTAGTCTTATTAAGTTTTAGTATGTTGGGTTATAACATGATATTAATAGTTTGATTGATTGTTTTACAAAACAATTAATACAAGGTCTTTTATTAATACTGCATGTAGTAGGTCATAGATTTTCTGTTTTGTTCTTTGTTGTCGATGGTGGTCCTAGTTTCTGTCTATTATTATGCTATTAGTGGGTCGATGATCTAGGTTCGGGAAAAATAGGGAAATATTGCTCATGGATTTTGAGTATGGTTTGGTGAAGTCATTTATTTAATAGAGGGAATACTAAATGGTGAGAGTTTTGATATAAGTGTTCATTACATGTATGCACAACATCATAGTATGACACAATAGGATGAATTTGTTTACAACAGTAAATATATAACAAAAGAGGATTGTCATAGATTTATTGATTGATTACAAACTCTAAAAGTTTCGGGCTTATTTAGATAATACAGGAAATACTAACCAAATACTATTTGGTTTACAACAACGATACAAGTGACTTTCAAGATCAGTTAAGCTCTTGACGTAAATGCTTAACTTCAGTCTCAAGTTTCAGTTGCGCAATTTCCATTTCCAAGAAGCGTTCCTGAAGTTCCTGGGTTATCTTTAATTGATTATCCAGTACAGTTTCCAAAGCGAAAATATTCTGATCCTGGTTTCTTGCTATTTCGCTGGCTATCCAAAGGGTCCTTTCAATGTGTTCCACTCTACCATATAATTGATCCTGTTCTCTTCCTGAACAGCGGATCCTGGATTCTATATTTCTAAATTTATGATTGTAGGTATTTTTCATCCTTTCGACTTTTGCTCCCAACCCAAACACCGTACGTCTCTCAGCATCGGTCTTTCTAAACAGAGTGTCAATATTACGGTCGTACCATTCAAAACGTAGTGGTCGTAACTCCTCCAATTGTTTAGTGTGAGCGTCGAGAGTGTTGGCTTGTTGGTAAAGAAGGTTCCATATCGATTCAGTAGTATCTAAACTAGTGTCGGGGATATTAGAGGAGGATATGTCGTCTAGGTTATTTAGTATTGGGGGTTTTGGAACATCAGGTAGTGGAGAGTTTGGTTTTTCATTTTTCTGAATTGTTTCTGGGTGTATTTTATATCCAACCTCAGATGTTGTTGGACAACCAATAAACTTTTCGTGGGATTTGGTTACTTCCTTAAGTGGAGACGAGTGGTTAGGTGATAATGGAAGTAGGTTTAGGGTAGTTTCGTTGGCTTTAGGTGTTTCGGGAGACATGATACAATAATAATGTGCAAATAATAATTTATAAGAAATTAACAATATTAGGGAAAGAAACTAAAGGTGAAATGTAAAAATATCAAGAGTACGAAGTTTAGTATAAATGATCCTAAATGGATAAGGCTCTAAGTAGGGTTTCATCTTGATGTCCTAACCTGGACATGAGAGGGATAGATTGGATAGGGGAATCAGGATTCTGTAACCACTTTATAGTTATAATTATTCCATTTATGCAGTTTAAACAATTAACAATAAATTACATACCAATATTGTTCTAACATCGGCGTGGCACGGAGGACTCTGGTTAAGTTTTTGTGAAAAACGGTTATAGTCCAATGTTTGAAAACATTTGGTTCTCTATAACCACAAGCTCTGATGCCAATCTGTAACACCCCCATTTTCGGGATACGCAGCGGAATATATGCTTGGGGTGCTACTTCATGGTTCACAGACATGGGAATAGAAAACGACTCGAAAAGAGACGTTTTTAAATAAAATTGTTATCATTCATTTATTTAATATCAGAGTACATAAGATAGGTCCCAGAGGGAGGTTTGGAAAATACATTATAAAAGTTACATTATTCATTGAATGATAACAAAGTGGACACTCTTTTTAAAAAAAAAAAAAGTCCACAGCCACTTCGTGCCATCGCCATACTCCTAGTTACCTGAGATAAACATGCTTAAAAAGTCAACACAAAGGTTGAGTGAATCTATAGCGTTTAAAGTTATAATCAGTTTGAACACAAGCTAAATAAGAGAAATCAGTTATATCACAGTTCGGGAATATTGCACTAAACCTCATGACACGCAATGCGTTAACAGTTTCCAGGTTCCACAAACATGATTAAATGAGAGTGGTCTTGCCCCCAGGTTTAAGAAATCAAATATAATGCATCTGCCTAACCGGCTACCACGAAGATATCCATCCGGTTAGTACAAATGGGTCGTCAGGCCAATAGATCTATTCACTATATTCGCGCTCACCCAGCAGGTGACTAATGGTGCATGATATGAGGGTCTTTTAAATAAATAATTCAATCTCAATAATAAGGAAAGTTAGCCTAGTGCAATAACAATCAGGAAAATACTTGTGTTCAGTTTAATAGCATGTATCTCCCCACATATTTGGAAAACACGTAAATAAGAAAAGTGGGACTATAAACTCACCTGAGTAGTCTGGATGGAAAACAAAGCTTAAATAAAGTTGATAAACGTCTCCGGCTTGCAACCTGGGTTGGTTATGTCAAGTTTCAGTAATCGTTCCTAAATATATATAAGTTTCCAGTATTCGTTTTGTAATATTTTGGTTGATAGTTAAAAGCTTAATTGAGCCAATATGTAATTTCAAAAGTAAAATTTTATCTTTATTTCTATTCTGTAAGTTCCGGTTCTGTTCGTTCCTTATATAGACACTTCGTTTGTTAATTTGTTAAAAGATATCTTGCGTTCGTTTGCCATTGAAATAAACGTATTTCGTTAATATTAGATCGGGAGAATAAAAATAGAAATGATGAAAATATTAGTTAAGAAAAGTTATACGTTCAATTCTAAGGTTTGGTCAAATGACAGTTTACACCCTGGACTTTGGAAAATGATAGTTTTTACCCTTTAGTTTCAAAAATAACACTTTCACCCATTTTTATCTGTTATTGACAGAAATGACCCTTGATATAAATTATTTACAAAATCAGCCTAGTAAAACTCTAATTAATAAAAATAATAAGTATGTACTTAGTGATATCGCTAGAGTTTTGAACTTTAATATCTACGTGAAAACTAAATCATTTTATGAACTCTTTCTTTCTATAAAAAGCTAGCTAGGTCTTCCTTAAGTACACCAAGTTTCATAATTTATGAAATCATTTTGATGGTCGAAATATGTTGCCAAAGTCGAGTGGCTAGACACAAGTTTTAATAAAATCTGAAAATGGGTTTTAAAACTAGTGATCGAGCAATCTTTGAACACAAATAACTTTTAACTAGCTCGATCAATCTACAATATTCTTCCTCCTAAAATAAGTTTGCCAGGTTGCCTTTGATGTGGCGAAAACTTAAAATTTTTAATGATCATCTAAGGGTCTAAAACTATGTCTAAAGTTGGGCTTCTGGTCGAGTGAAATTTGAAATAAATAACTGAAAACCAATTTTTCTATTTTCAGCGATAGACAAGATTTTGGACTCAGATAACTTTGTAAAAACTTAATTATTTTTCGAAATTCTTTTTCCATATGTTAGTTAGCCAAGTGATCTTTAGTTATGCAAAATTTCAGAATTTATCACGGTCTCTAGATTGACGATTTATAGGTCAAAAGTTAGGGAGTTGGGTCGACAAAATGAAAAACAAATAACTGGAAATATATATTGCTCTAAGTCTAGCGATATAAGGCAACTTTTAAGACTCGATATCTTGTTGAAAACTAAATCATTTTTCGTGATTCTTTTTCCTACGTGTTGACAGCTAGGTGATCTTTTAACGTGACAAAAACCAGAATTTATGAAGGTCATTTAGTGGTCGGTTTATAGGTTCAAAGTTGGCCATCTGAGGCTGTTTTCTACTCGATATGAAAACAGAAAACATACCCGATTGGGTTTTTGGTTTTTAAATGACTTTTTAACTAAGTTTTTACGTATGGCTTGACAATATTAAGTATATTTTAACATGTTTTACCTATCTTTGATTTGTTTTAACAATAATTTGAATAGTTAAAGGGTGTTGATTTTACAGTTCGATCAGAAGACAAAAGGAAAAAGAAAACTTTAAATTTTTGTTCTTGTTTATTATTTGGTGATTATGTTTTAATGTATTTAGATGTATGTAAAGTAAATAATACTGAAATTAAAAGGAGTTAGTTAACTTACTTAGGGTTTGGCTCGAGTAGGGTTTATGGAGTTCGTATGGATTAGTTTCCTTGAGCACAATGGATTCTCCTCCTATTCTATGACTCTTAGGGTTTGGGTGGCTTGTATACTGGACTGTGATCGGTACTGGAAATGGAATGGAGGTTGTGTTGTTGTCTGGTCGAGTGGATGTAGAGATGAATTGAGAGGGTTTAATTTTGGTCGAATGGTGTGAAGTGGTTAGTGAAATGCATGCTATTACTTATAGAGGGAAAACTAGGGTTTTCTAGACTTTTGTTGGTGTGAAATGTGATGATGTGGTTGAATTTGGTTGAAGGAAAAATGTGAGGAGGGGGAGGGAGATCGTGTAGCTTGTGAGGGTGTGATGATGTGTTTGGTTTTAATCCATATAAGTGTTAAGTTCTAGAGGAGGGGGAAATGTGTTTGATTTCCAGCCATGGGTTACTAAGGAGGAGGTGTATTTGGTGTAAGTGATAATTAGAAGTAAACTTAGTTAGGGTTTTTGGAATTCGACTATGAAATTGGTATGGAACCGGATATGCTTTGGGTGGTGGTACATTAGGTTTTAAGGGGTAGTACTTAGGGTTTAGGGTTTGAACTAAATTAGTTTTGAAGTAAATATTGATAAGGATTTAGTTTAGAGATATATTTATATACATAAATCGATTTGTATGTAAATTGGAATGGAAATTGGGTTAGGCTTAAGAGGATGGTAACACATGCTTAATAGAGTTGTACTATTATTTAGTTTATAAGAAAAATATAGTTTTAATAGTTTATTTAGTTGTAAAAATTATTTGCATTAGGCACTTGTACATTGGGTTTAAAGACTTGTAAAAATATTTAAGGAGTTTAGGAAAAATAATTTATAATAGTTATGCATGTATGGTTTGTACTCTATGCTTTAAAATAAATATAAATAGGATTTTAATAAGGTTTTTGTAATTAAATGATTTCATGCATAAAAGACTTGTACATTGACTTTAAATAACTTGTACATTTATATTTTATAAAAATCTTATATAAATAAATTAGGTTTTGTAAGTTTTATACACAAAATCATAATTACCTGAAATTAGGGTTTTACCGGGAATTATTATGGAATTAGGGTTTCTATGCTTTAGACACTTGTACATTAATCATATAATTTGTACTTTAGTATTTCTAGGGTTTTGTTGTTCATAAATGTTGTTATGGTAGTTTAGGGTTTCATAAAAACTATCATCAGTTAAGAAACGTTCAGTTTTAAACGTACGTTAGCAAAATAACATAAAGTGATAAGTGGGACCTCATAACGTTTTAGGTCAAAGACGTTTACATAGTTGAATACTAAATCAGTTAAGGTTGGGTTGCAAGCACGGTTATTCGGGATGTGATCTTCGCCACATAAGATAATAGTTACAATCAAGAAAAGAAAAAAAAAATAAATTCTACGTGGTAAAAGGATAAGTATTCTGAGAGATAGTTTATTTTAATTGAGGGATTTTTCATAGTGGTTACAACTCCTGAGTCTCTTCCAGAAGGCTTTTGAGTATTTCTGGCTTCAGACTCTTCATACCAAGGCGCGGGAGAATAATCTGGAACCGTTCTCTCGGAAGTGCTTTAGTAAAGATATCTGCCAGCTGGTACTCAGTCCTCACGAAGTATAGTTCAACCATACCCTTTTCAACCTGTTCCCTAATAAAGTGATGTCGGATATCGATGTGCCTTGATCTAGAGTGTTGGACATTGTTGCAGCAGAGAGAGCAGTGGCACTTTTGTTGTCACAATAAAGAGGAATCTTGTTGTATACAAAGCCATAGTCTAAAAGTTGGGATTTCATCCATAGGATTTGAGCACAACATGAAGACATGGCGATGTATTCAGCCTCTGTGGAAGACATGGAAGTACTCATTTGCTTTTTAGATGACCAGCTCACCAACTTTTCTCCAAGAAATTGAGCACCTCCCGACGTACTTCGACGAGTATCTTGACACCCTGCATGGTCAGCATCTGCATAGGCTGTTAGTTCCTTGGAGATACCGAAAGACCCGCTTTACTGCTTCAAGGTGCTTTTTGGTAGGCTTAGCCTGATACCGAGCACACATGCATACAGCGAATAGAAGATCTGGCCTACTGGCAGTGAGATACATCAAGGATCCAATCATACTACGGTATTTAGTTTGATCAACCGGGATCCCAGAGAGGTCCTCATCCAGTTTTGTTCTCTCCACCATGGGAGTGTCAACAGGGTCACATAAATCAAATCCAAATTTCTTTAATATTTCATTAGCATATTTAGATTGATTTATGAAAATGCCTCCGGGACTTTGAGAAATTTGTAAACCTAAGAAGAAAGACATTTGTCCCATCATTGACATTTGAAATTTCGAGCTCATCTGTTTTGAAAAATAATATCATCAACATAGATTTGAACATGAAGTAAATGTTTGCCTATTTTTCGAGTGAACAATGTGGGATCAACAACGCCTTTAGAGAATTTGTTTGCCAGAAGGAACTTTGACAGTGTATCGTACCATGCCCTAGGCGCCTGCTTAAGGCCATAGAGATCCTTTTTCAGAAGGTAGACATAGTTAGGATGATTAGGGTCCACAAAACCTTCTGGTTGTCTGACATAGACAACTTCATTTTGCTCACCATTTAAGAATGCAGTCTTTACATCCATTTGGTAGACTGTCATGTTCTTGCTAGCAGCATTAGCGAGGAATATTTTGATAGCTTCAATTCGAGCAACAGGTGTGAATGATTCCTCAAAGTCTATGCCCTCTTCTTGACGATATCCCTTTGCAACTAGCCGTGCCTTGTTTTTCAGAACGTCACCATGCTCATCAAGTTTCACTTTGAAGATCCACTTAAGAGCTATATTCATAGCATAGTCTAGAGGTGGTACTAATTCCCATACTTCCAATCGATCAAACTCGTGAATTTCTTCTTGCATAGCGTTGAACCAACAATATTTCGAGATTGCAGTCTTGAAGTCTTTAGGTTCGACTTTTGATAGTACCGAATTATAAAAGCACGACAAGGCATCAGTGGCAAGTTGCTTTCGTGTGGATACCGGACGAGAAGGATTCCCAATAATGTTGTCAATCGGATGATCATTTGTCCATTTTCTGAGATGTTCATGTGGTTGAGGATAGGGAACTAATGTAGCCGTGTTTGGATTCCTTGAAGGAGATGCATCCGTAGATGATTCAAGAGCAAATATGTTCATGAACGGAGCATCATCAGTAGGAGCAAAAGGATTCACATATAAAGAATTATCAACTGCAGAGCTTTATTGTAACGAAGGAGATTGAATATTCGATGATGATGGTAAGTGACAGGCAGATGGTGCGTGTTGACTAATTGAGACATATACAGATGGACCATCTGAGTTGTGTGGAATTGGAGCATCAGCAACTGGAGGTAAAGGTGGAGCTTCAGTTGTAGTATCAACAGTTGGTGGCTCAAAGTATTGATTAAACATTGAATCAAACAAATTCTTCAACTCATCACTCGTAGGGGTTACATAAGGAAATGCAGGAGTGGGACGCTGTACAAGACCTGGACTAATTGGTCCAGGAGACAAAAGATTAGGTGTAGGTCTAGAACTTGTGTGTCTAGGAGCCGTTTGCTCAGTCGGCTCATCGAATGTCATGTGAATGGTTTCCATAATTTGTCGGGTTCGTTTGTTGTATATTCGGTATCCTTTGCGGTCTGATGCATACCCAACGAAGAATCCAATGTCTGCTTTAGCCTTTAGTTTTCCCAGATCCTGACTATCATTTGTAGGATAGCATAGAGCACTGAACACTCGCAGAAAAGAAAGATCAGGTTTCTTGCCATGTATCAGCTCATATGGAGTTTTGTTGTGAAGAGTATGTATCAAGGATCGGTTTTGGGTGTAACAAACTGTAGCAATTACTTCCACCCAAAGAAGCGTCGGTGCCTTGGAAAATATCAGCATGGTTCGTGCAGCTTCCACAAGAGTATGATTTCATCTTTCAACAACCCCGTTCTGCTGAGGAGTGCGTGGAACACTTTTCTTGTGAGTTATGCCAATACTTTCATAAAATTGAATGAGTTGTTTGTTAACAAACTCAGTTCCATTGTCTGTGCGGATGATTCTGACAGTTTTGTTGAGTCTTACTTGTAGCTGTTTGACAAGTTTGATGATAACCTCTGGAGTCTCGTCCTTGGTTCTCAAAAACTTCACCCATGTTAAACGAGAGTAGTCGTCGACCACCAGAAGAATATATTTCTTCCCGTTTATACTCTGCACTCTCATTGGTCCGCATAGATCCATGTGAAGGGTGTGAAGAGCTTCCATAATGGTGTTGACAGACTTGGGTTTGTGAGTATGCTTCTTGCTTTTGCCCAGTTGACAAGCAGAACAAAGATGATCTTTTTCAAACTTCAATCTGGGCATACCTCGAACAAGATCCTTGCAAGTAAGTTCATTTATGGTGCCGAAGTTTAAGTGATTTAAACGACGGTGCCAAAGCAATGATTTGTTCTTTGAGGCCTTTGACAGCAAGCAAATAGTTGAGGACCGCATCATGTCTTCAATAGAGATGGTGTATAGATTAGTGCCACGACTGCCTTTAAGTAGATCAATACCATCCAATTCTCTGACGAAACATGTGTGTTTTCTGAAAGCAACTTCAAGATCGGAATCACAAAATTGACCAACAGAGAACAAATTGTGCCCAAGTCCTTCCACGTAGTATACTCTGGAAATTACACTGTCACCAAAAACATAATCTCCATAACCCATAATTGCCCCAAAATGGTCGTTCCTGAATCTAACTGTCTCGATAAATTTATTCACGAAATTCTTGAGCCGTGAGCGATCCTCGGTCATATGTTTTGAGCATCCTGAGTCCAAATACCAAAGGACGATTTGTATGACCTGCATTTGAAAATAGACAACGATGGATAACTAAAAAAAGTGGATCCCCATGTGCAACTGGGGGTCCGTTTGGTTAGCACAAACAAACTCTAGAACTACAGGATTCATAGATGCCATGGTATTCACAGTGGAAACTTCACTAGTAGCAGCAATTGACCTAGTTTTAGGGCATTGTATCTCTAAAGGGAAAATTTGACCAGTTGGCTTCCATTCCTTAACAGTCACTACTTTATGATTAGTCATTCTAGTTAAGGGGCACTGATATCCTAAAGTGAATTTTCTTCCAGTGGGTCTCCATTGATAACCAACATTAGCAAACATTTTTCCAGTTGCTTTCCAAATTTGCTTACTCAGTTTAGGTTTCCTAACATTCTTAACTGGGGATCATTTAGAAGACATCAAGAATGACACAACACATTCATCATGATTACCAAAAATTAAGCATTCATTACATGTCTTACAAATAGCATTAGAATTCGAATTAATTACAATACGCTTATAGCTAATACTAGAATCAACACGATTCTTTTTGATCAAATCAAGTTTATTGTTCCTAAGATGGTCTTCTACTTTCTCCTGATGAGCACTCTTAGCTGGCGCAGTCCTATCTTTCTTTGTATTGCGACTAGGCTTTGACCTGCTAACTTTAGTGTCACTGTTTACTCCTGTAGAAGTAATGATGGGAACATTAGTTTGTTTCACTGCCATTTGTTTTTTTGGTTTTGATGTGCTGGGTTCAGATGTCGTTAATGGTACATCAAAGGTAACATGCTTGTTCTTAGTCATTGAGAATGATGCAATAAACCTATCTCGCTTGTTATCAATCTTAGGACATGTGCCAATGACGTATTCTAAGAGTTCCTGAGATCGTTTAGTGAGGAAGCAGGTATCTACAACTGCACTATCAAGTGGTTTATCTATCCTATCCTCTTCTACGGTCTCACGAAGAATGTCAAGACTATCCTTAAGATATGTGAGATAAACATGATGAGCTGACCTATTGTTCCTAAGAGGAAGCGGAATGGTCACAGCATCAATTGCATATTTTCTACAAGCAGAAACCTTTAGAACAATATTATCACTGGTGATGACTGGCATTTTCCCTTTCACCTGAGCCTTTAGATTCTTAATCTCATTAAGCAAAGAAGTTATTTTTTCATTGGTTTTATCACGTGTAGGGGTGAGCAAAACCGACCGACTCCCGAATCCCGTCCCGAATCCTGTCCCGAAACCGAACCGATCTCAAACGGGTTGGGACTCGGTTTGTGTTTTCCGTTTTTTCAGGATTCGGGATAGTCGGGATTAGGTCGGGACGGGCCAAAAACCAAAAAAAAACAAACAAAACCGATCAAACCGACCGATCCCGTCCCGTCCCGACTGTCCTGAAACTGAACCGAGCTTAATCGGGTCGGGACTTGGTTTGTGTTTTTCTGCTTGTCGGGATTCGGGATAGTCGGGATCGGTTCAGGACGGGTCGGGAGTGGCCCGATGCTCAGCCCTAATCACGTGTGATTTTAATCGAATCATATAACTCTTTGTAACGCTGTTTAACATTAGAGTTTTCAGCTTGAAACCAATCATTTTCATGTTGTAATTTATTGATGGTGTCTTGATAGTGAGAATTCTGAGAATCTAAAGATGATGGTTCATGGGTGCCAGTCACATCACTCTTATTCGTGACCGGATCTACACACACTCCTTGTGTTAGATGAATACTTTGAATGATGTCTAGTCTAGCACGCGGAATTTAACAAAGAATGAACAAGGAACACAATATACTTCAACTTCAATGATTCAATATTATTAATAAATAATACGAGTGATCTCCTATCACTAGGGTTTACAACCTTGAATCTTAACAAAACAATACGTACACATTCGTACCAAAACTTTAACCTAGGCAATCCTTTTATAGACTAAGGATTCCTTTACAAGATAACTATCAACCTAATCGTATAAGAAATACACAATATCTTTTCTATAATTATCTTACACAAAACATAACCCGTACTAACTTCTTCATACAAACAGTACTAACTGCTTATGTCTTTAAAACTCTTCAGTAGTACTAACTTTCTTTTCAACCGTATTAACTGCTATAGCTTAATTTCCTAACAATCCTCCCCTAAACTTATGATTTTTATCCAAATCACTAAGTTTCTTCAAATTAAGCTTCTTCTTCTTAATGTAAGAAATTCTTTCAAACATCTATCACATCAGTCACTTTAGTCTTTGACTTTTCTTTGCTCTGCAAGGTTGAAAATCTTTGTAACTAACAAGTCTGCCATCTCAGAGTCTTCTTCAACCTTGAGTCTTCCTTGTACCATAGCCATTAACACAAATGATCTGAGTGGATAGTCCTTTTCCACCAACATATAGATTTCTATCCCATCTGGAGTAGAAACTCTATGTACTCCACACGATTCAAACAAATACCAATACACATCTTTAACTTGTGCTTCAAATCTCCACATTGACTCTCCACTATCAGGTTCATAGATTCTCTTCAACTGAACCCATAATTCTTTGTCTTTGTCTTCAACTGAACCCATAATCTCTCTTTTACTAAGCTCCATAGTTGATTAAGATCTTCTCTGTCAAATCCTCTGAGTAAATCTTCAAACAACTTGTACCTTTCAGAAATATCACCAAATCTGACTATCTTCCATCCTTTCATTCTTCCATCAGTGAACACTTCCCAGTCAATGATTGGATGTTTTACTTGTAAAGGTTTGATATATGAAGATTCTGGAACAATCATCATCATGCTCTTGATCTTCTCATTGGTTAACCCTTCTTCTTCAGACTTTTGTTTCTTTGCAGCATCAGATTCAAGAACTTCTGGTTGTCTTTTCTTTTTCCTTGTCATGTCCTCTCTGATTGGAGTATTCAGTCTTGAATATGATTCAAAGAATTTCCTTTCAATCTCAGCATCTGTCCATCCAGTAAAGTCACTCATCTTGTAATTAGCTTGATTCTTCAAATAGTGCTTCATGAAATTGAGTTTTTCCTTCCTGTTAGGCAACTTGGTCTTGTAACCTGACTTTTGCCTTTCTCTGATTCTGTGCATTAAGTCACTCCAAGTAGCTTCTCTATTTGTCTTCAAGATAAATTCTTTGAGCTCCTCTGACTTTTCTTCTTCATTTAACTCCTGATCATTAAGAATCATCACAGCATGAGCTTTTATAATACAATCAGAATCCAACAAGTATTGACATTGCTCATTGAACTCTTCTTGATTAAAATCTTCAGTTCTTGTCCTATCCATGAAACCAGCTATGTTCTTTTCATCATCAGCAGCCATTTTCCTTGCTAATTCCTCATCTTGAGCTATCTGAGCTTTCTTAGCTTCTTCATCAGCCAAATCTTTTTCTATCATTTTCCTTGCAACTTCTGCATCAAAGTCTATCTGAACTTGAGTTTTTGGTTTTAATGTCTTGAGCCTTTCAAGTTCTTGAGCTGCTTCCACTTCGTCTTGTGTCATAGCTCTTTTACCTCTGTCTGCTCTTTTTCTTTCATAAACTAGCTCAGCTGAAGTATCACCAGTTGGAACTGCTTGATGCTCTGTCTCAGCAGTTGGAACTGTTTCAGCTTCTTGGGTATCAGTCTGAACTGCTTCATGTGTCTGTTCTTCTTCTTCCATATCTACATTACCAGAACCTGTATCAAATTGTTCTTCTTCCTCTTCATTATGCCTCCCCTGAGAACTTGATCCATCCTTGTCTTTACCAAATTTCCTCCTCTGTTTGGAAGAATTTCCACCATCAGCATCATTTGAATCATCTGAGTCATCACTAGAAGAATCATCATCCAATACCATTCTTGCCCTTTTCTGCTTGAGTCGATCTTTTAGCTTTTTCACCTTTAAAGATAACCTGTTAAAATTTTTAGCAGAATTCTCCTTGTGGGCTTTGAGCTCTTCCTTGGTGCTTGCAAGATCTGTCTCCAAACTATCAACTTTGGCAACTAGCTTGGTTCATAATTCCATCAATGCATTTCGGTTAGAACTGCCCTCATCACTTCTAGCTGTGTGACCGGCTAGGAGAGGTGAATCATGGGGAAAGGATCTAGGAATCACTCTGGGTGTTTCCCTTATCCTATAAGTGATGCATAATTGAGATGGTTGGGTTCTTTCGAGTACTTGAGTGGATGTGTGATGGAGATCAGTTGGAACTGCTGAACCTTCACCCAACTCAGTTTGAAGCATTTGAGGAAACAATGGAACTGGTTCCCCTTGAAAAAGCCTAATAGCCATAGCCATATTTTGAAAAACTTTTGATTGAAGGCTAGGAGTAGCAAAAATTTCTGTTGGTTTTGTAAGCAGATATGTCTTTTTATTTAAAAGTGTTTGAACAAACCTGGGATACATTAGAAACTTTGTTTTGCTGTTTACATTAGATGCCATACCCTCAAAAATAAATTTTGAAAAGTTAAAAACCTTGTTTGTAGACAAACAAATGAGATCAATAGCAATATTGCTACTGAACTGCTCCCAAGCAGTCTTTTTAGGACTTAAACAATGTAAAAGGGTATGTATCAAAAATCTCCATTGAGGTGAGACACATCCTTTTTAAAAAGTTAATTTGTGTTCAGATGTATCATACCCCATTTTGGTAAGTTCTTGCCATATATCAGTGTTGTGCATAGTGTTAATACCATCTGAGTCCATTAATTTAAGATGCCTCCTAATTATAGACTCGGTAACAACAAAAGATACAGCATCCACTTCAGAATGAATTTCTAAGTCTCCATCTTCACTAGTCAAGACAGTAGCATTCTGCCAAAACTGTGTGATGTGAGAGACATAAAGAGTAGGAGAACCAGTTAGAGCATACCTTATGTGAGAGTGGTTGAGAAAGTCCACAATCTCATAAAATTTTGGTCTATCTCCATCCTCTGTTTTCTCAAGAAACGCAACCTGATTATGACGCTTAACAAATTCCAATCCAACCATTTTTAGTGATGAAAAATGAAAGATTATAGCAATACGATGATCATTTAAATTGGAATTGAGGTTTTATGTAGTCTATTGGGGTTTATAGGAACTGTTTAGGGTTTTGCGAAATAAGCGTATGAGATAAATTATATTTTAGAAATAGAATAAATGAATTTATGGTAAAAAGATAATTATCTTCTAGAAAAATCCCTATAAGTACCTTAAGAATAACGGTTTTACCCCAACGGCTATAAAATTAATTACTGACAGATTTTTACAACGGCTAGTTGAGCCGTACTAACTTTGTACTAACCATACCAACTGTTGGAAAAATTTTGTTGAGCCGTATGAACTTATTGAAAAGAATTTTAAAATACCATGGCTCAAACATAGTTTTTAGCAAACTATCAGCTATCAACGGATTTGATATGTCTTTACCAATAGCCGTTTGCTTTGGACTAGCCAACTCTTCACAGTTAGATATGGTGAGCTGATAACCATACAATTTTTGGTAAATTGTCGACCATCAACGGATTTGATTAGTCTTTACCAGATACCATTTGCTCTGGACTAGTTGGTTCTTATGTGGGTTAGACATGGTGAACCAATTACCATTTTTTGTGTGCAAAAATCACACACTCAGCTCCAAATCACCATTACAGTCCAAAACATATAGCATTTAATTCGTTGATGCTTATCATCCAGAACCTGCAAATGTTAGTGCAAAAAAAAAAAGAAACAAGCCACAAAGAACTTATCTCACAATATAAAATTATATGACTAACATTGCATCAAAAAGAAAAATTAATTTCCTTGTGGAACCCAAGCCAAAACAGAATTAGGCTTACTTTGTGATATTCATAAACAAAGCATGTATAGAATCTATGGATTAGATCCGAATTTGAGTGAGAAAGAGGAGAGGTTAGAGAGAGGTTAGAGAGAATGGAACCTTTAGTGAGAGAAAGAAAGTGATGTTAGATTAACTGAGAGAAAGGTCCAACCCTCTCCTTTGGTGGAGAGGGCTTTATATAGTACTACATAGGGTGCCCCTAGTGGGCTGTGGAGCGAGCTGACAGTGGGTAAACGACCCGACCCACTCCATAATATTAATACTAACTAATCTAATGATAATATTACTAATAAACCTACGAGCTATTAAGTGCTATTAAGTACTCGGGGTGACCGAGTCTTCAACTGAATATTTATATTCCTAACACTTTCCTCTTGCATCAACATAATTCATTCTTTTCAAAACAATTTTAGCATCATTGGGTTTGATGGGTCTCCAAACCCAACATGCTGATGCATTCACACCATTACCCATACTTCCCTTAGTAGTGTTTTTATTAACACCAGTACCAATTACTCTGCTAGCAGTTGGAACTGCTGGCTTGGTAGTTGTTACCTTGGGTTTCCAAACTTGGTTTTTCACTACTTGTATGTTTTGAAATGGTCTTTTAACAGCTGTTGGTGCTGATTTGGAATACATTTTTGCACCTTGAACTGTTAGCCTTGGGTTAACAGGTCTAATAGGTCTGACAGTCTGAACTGCTGGTCTAGCAGTATGAACTGCTTTGGGTCCAGACCTTAAAAGAACTGATCTAGGTATCATTCTAGTGTTTGTTGGGTGAGTGGGAGGTCTAACAGTGTTCAGCCCAGGACTTGAATACCTATTTACCCATTTATCACAAAAGGCTGCAAGATGGTCAAAACTACCACATGAGTAACAAACTTTCCTATAGCAGACAAAATCATCCCCTAATTGATGAGATTTGAGGTCATTCCAATTCCTTTGGTTACCTCTTGGCTTGTTTGTGGTTCTATACATTTCTGCATACCTAGCTGTTGGTCTAAAAGGTTTGGCATTTGATCTAGGCCTAACAGTCTCAGGTTTAACCATCTTTGGAACTTTTGGTTCCTCCACTTTAACACTAACAGGCTTAACCACAGCCTGATTATCCTCATCATCAGAAGTCCATTCCTCAATGGTTGGAGCATCTGAGTCCTTAGCTGAGGACACCTTATCCTCAGAAAATGAGGCATCACTTGCACTTTCATACACAGGTTTATCAACTACATTCTCTTTAGTTTGAGGACCATATTTAAGCTCAGGTAGTTAAAATTCAGGTAGTCCTGTGTGTTCTAAGTCTATGCCTGGGGGTGTTGGAATTCCTCTATAGGGAGGTGGAACTGACTTATAACCTAGGCCTGACTTAGCTTTATTAAGGATCTGACACTCAACAATCTTACTAACACCCTGAGTTGCAAATTCTAGTGTGTCAACAGTCATTTGAATGTTCTCCTTTGCTTTCTTAACCTGTTCTAGCTCATGTTTCAACACACTAATTTCATTCTCTCTAAACATTAAGTCTCTCTTAACAATAATCATATCATCAGAAAACTTTGACTCATTACTTTTATAATGAACAATTTGTTCTTCTAACACAGCTAAAGCCCTCTTATGATTGCTGAGCTAAAAGCTTCTTAAGAGTTTCTAGATCTTTTAAAGCTTCACAAGATTTAGAACATTTAGAAACTTGTACCTCAGAGTCTGAAAATGCCATGAGAGCAATCTCTGTAGATGCTTCTGCTTCCTCCTCTGCAATGTAGCTCCAGTCAAACCCTAAGCCATCAATGGCAACCATGGCTTTTGAGCTTGAATCAGTAACCTCCACAACCCTTGACTTGCTTCCATATCCTCTGCTCTTTCCATCTTGTTGGCTTGGCAATCTGCACTCCCTTGAATAATGACCTTTCTTGTAGGATCCCACGAAAATCCATTATGATAATTCTTATTAATTAATCATAACCTCGAGTTACTGTCTACTAAAACCCATTTTTACGAAGAAATTAATTTTTATTTATTTATTTTTACCACGTTACGTCTTCACAATACTTACCAAATAATGACGCGTATGTCAATACACAATTATTCAAGAAACATCATTCTCATAAATTCCAAATTTTACAAACGATTATAAGTACTTGTAAAATGACTACACTAAACATATTTAGTTTTTTTAATCACATCTAATGGTTCCAAATATACTTCACTAATCACTTCATTAATTTACTAACTAAGCCACAACCCAACCGGACCCTTAATATGTCTAAGCCCACCTCGCAGCCAATGTTCCAAGCCCATTCCAATTCAAATTTTAACTTTGTGAATTTATTGTAAAACTCGACAGCCACAACCTCTCCAAAACAGCCTTTGATCTCTCGAGTTTTAAATACAACATGTCATTATTTTTACCTACTCTCATTCATCACTCAATAGATTACCTGTATGCCAAATTTCAGAAACACAAGTCGAGTGTTGATATGGTTTTGAAGACTCATTTGTTCGTCCCATTTCAACTACATCCGCATAGGTAAAAATCTCACAACTCGACTAATTCGAACCCGGCTTTTTCCTACACCTTCCTAGTGACCCTTTTAGCATAATGTAATGTTGGAGAGATAACTAGAACATCAGTAGCAAATTGTGTTTCGCAAAACCCACTTCACACTATTCTAAAAATGCAAGTCGAATACAAATACAATCCAACAACAAGAGACAAATGCTACCAAACTTCCTAAGATATTTTGAGAGCCAGTAAAACATGCATAGGTGTCCCTTCATATACAGTATCACTCAATGATTGATTTGGAAAGTCGTAAAGTCAATAAAAATGTGAGGAAACTCAACTCTATATATCCCACCTCCTTTAACAATCCATCTCACTCACCCTTCACTTATTTTACTCTCACTCAACACCTCAAAAACCCAGAAACAGGTATCTCTCTGTTGGAGATGTGAGTCGAGTAGAAGGATCCAACACGTAAAAACGCTTCCAAGCTCGATAAGCTTACTGTCATACTCTGGTGTTCCACTCGACTGCCACAGCTCTTTTCCTACCTTTCTAAAGTATAGTAAGTCCCTAGTAACTCTTTTGTTTTTATATCTCACGTACACAAACACACACATGCATGTTCTCATAATTGCACTCGAACATATCAACTTTCACATATAGTGTTAGGTATAACGAGTTCATGAATCCACAATAGGTAACAAGCCCCCACTGAGGAGGGTTTAGAGATCACCTCACACATCACCTTCATGTTTAAGATGTCACTCCATACATTGTTTCTTCATTTAGTTCGATCTTATATAATGTCACTTGGTTATACTTGTTATTTTATGCGAACCCAGTGTATGTCGAACCTCCATCTTGGAGAGCTTAGAAGGTGTCACTCACATCTCTCACACTACTCACACGATAGCATTGCATTGCATGCACTAACTAAACGCATAAACATTTTATGTTACACGTAACATGTAAACTGGGAAACGTTATAAATATATTCTAAGTGTTGTACATATTAAAAACAGTCCCATGTCACCCTAAAGAAGACCTCATAACTCGACTATTGATCTAGCAACTACACTTTATTTTTACCCGACCAGTTAAACCACATGACTAACTATTATTTTCATGAAAACAACTTGTAGCAAATCTCAAGTCACGACCTTAAAAAGCAGCCAAGTTAGTCGCAGAAACATTAGAAATTTTTTCAGAAAATACAAACCAAAAACCATTTTCGATAATGGACTTAGCTAAAGCCCAATAAGATTTTGTGTGTAACCGGTCCAGTGGGCTCAGAAAATATATTTTTAGAACCACAAAAATAGCCCAAGTTCAGGCCCAAAACTATTTTCACGCCCTCGCCTCTAAATTTATTAACGGGCCTTAAGATAAATCGTTAATTGGCCCTATAGATACAAAAATAAGCTCTTTTCTGGAATAAGCACTTGGAATAAGTTAAAATGAACTTAATAAAGATATAGAAATTTTCAGAATTTTTTCCCGTTATTTTTATGCAAAAAGGACTAAAAATGTAACGCGATCTAACTGGAAGGACCAAAACTGCAAAACCATGAAACTTATGGACTGAAGCTGTGAAAACAGTTGTATAGGACTTAAATTGACATACCATTGAAGTCCAAGCCTTATGTGGACATATGGACAAGATTTGGACTATTATGGACTTTGGACTTAACCGAGGACTAACGACGTAACGCAATCACAGTTAGACTAAAAAGTATAAAATCTGAAAAGGAAAAGGACCTATTAAATTTTACTTGACATTCTTAGTTTATTTTTCATTTTTCACCCTTCACTTCATATGCATTTTACATTTTAGTTGTGCATTATTTGAGTTCGTTATTAGAAAGTTAGCGACTTCATTTTTGCATATTATCTCAGCATATTTTGAGAAAGTAATATTTTGAGTCAATAGATATAAGAATTAGGATAATATTATAGATATATTATTTTTAACTTGAGGCATTTTAAGCATATCACACTCACATCACCGATCAAATCGTTATACGATTCTCACATCACACTCACTGTTAGTAGTAAGTCAGAATCTTAGACTTCCCTTATATTCAGGTTTCGTATCGAAGACGTTTCCGTGATCGTTTCCCTAGATCTTATAAATTCTATCTTGTCAGATACGCTTCAGGTGAGTCGTGGCCCCTACTTTTAACACTTGTTTTTAATAACTCTTTTGGGGGAGATACATGCTTTGACTGTTTTAAGTATATTTTATATTCTGAAAACTCTCATGATTTACTCGAAATTATCAACTATGCTTTACATGTTTGAATCACCATTGAGAGAAATATATGTTTGTTATATGTGCAAATTGCTTGTTTAGCGTAAACACTGAATTTGAAAGATAACATTTTAAACTACTTGATGTAACATGATACTGAGACTTACTGTATGCATTCATATAACAAATGGATGTACTGTTACTTTACTACGATATTTCTACATTTCACTGGAAATAATTGCCAAGATCAGAATACGTATATTTTATGAACCCTGAGACTTATATTGCCATAAAGTCCCTTGATCATGAGCCATTAATCACTGCGGTGAGCGCGAATATAGTGAACAGCTTCGAAACCTGTTAGAGGCTGACGACCTATCCCACTAAATACTTGGACGGAATGCCTATATGGTTAGTCGTATTTAGTCGTGATGCACTATATTTGAGAAAAATAGGAATTGGCAAATCACCTATTAACATGAGGGCTATAAACACCCATCAGTAACCCTGGTGGGACACCGCCGTTTTACGGAAATTGTTAACGTTTTGCGTGTCATGAGGCTTAGGGCAATATAACTTTATGAATATATGAATGTTTCATATATATCCTAGGATACAGCTGTATTTAGTAAACCACCACTTTACACTGATAGACTTCAGACACTAGGTTATTATTTTCACTATGTGTTATGATTATGAATCATGTACTTGAACCTTAATTGTTATCATATGTGACTTAATTGTGAATTCTACAAAAGACAACCCAAAATGCTTGGTATATCGTTACATTTAAAAGTTGACTCAACATTCTATTTCGAGCGTATAACAACGTAGCTCATCTTCATTTATAACTTGAAACTTATGATTTTGGAGATCATACATGATTTGCTTGTGGATTTTTATACGACACAACTTGTTATTTATTTCATGAAGAAACTACTATTTACTTCAAACAACCATTGTGTTGACGTTTTAAGCATGTTTATCTCAGGTAATTAACGGAGCAGGACAAGACACGGAGCGGGCATCTTATACTCTGATAAATAAAATGGTGTAAAATCAAATATGTCATTCTTTCCAAATTACCACATTTTTGTGGGATTTTCAAAACAGATATTTTTCCTTTGTACCAAAACTATTATTTTGAATGACATATAACTTTCAAAACGCCTCTTCCAGGCCGTTTTTCTGAAATTTTAACTCGATCCTCACCGTAACACCCTAATTACTTTTCCGCTGCCACTAAACAAATTAGGGGGGTGTTACAGCACTCCCTTGAATAATGACCTTTCTTGTGGTAATTGAAACACTCAATCTTGGACTTGTCATACCCTGTAACATCATTGCTGTTTATGACAATCTTCTTTCCAGTCTTCTTCAAAAATCTCCTAGCTCTCAAGCTGAGAAGAGAAAGCTGCCACTTGATATCCATCTCTTCAATATCATCTTCATCAATCTCTTGAAGATCTGAATGAGTCAACATACTTCCATTGTGCTGAGTAGTCAAGAAAGCACAATAAGCATTCTCATCAAAGAGTCCATTAGTACTGCTTGAAGTGCTAGCAGTACCAATATTGGAACTAGCAGTACCAACTGCTCCAGTCACTTGAACTTCTTCATCTGGACTTGAGGTACTGGGAGTTGATACAAAGGCCAAATTTCCTGAGCTTGAGCTTGAGCTTGATCCAGCAGACTTCTTAATATCATGTTCAACTATCTTGAAGTTGCTATAGAGATCCATTAAGCTCATGGAATCTATATCAGGCTTGTTTTTCCATACGACCACATGCATAGCCCATTCAGCTGGTAGACTCCTCAAAAATTTGGAGTTGAGATCTTCCTGAGGCATCTCAATTCCTAGAACAGCCAATTGACTCACTAGTTTTTGAAGTCTATTAAACATATGATCTAGTGACTCGTTGATTGTTGCTGAAAAATTCTCAAACTGTTGCTTGAGAAGGGTCTTCTGACTTTTCTTGGTGGTTTCGTTCCCACCATATCTTGCAACAATAGCTTCAAAAAGGGTTTTAGCACACTTAAACTTGCTAAAATTCAACAACTGATCATTGGGAATAGTCATCAGAAGCAAACTTCTCGCCTTAACATCATTCTTGTGCCGTGCCTTCTCTTCAGTAGTGGTTGGCTTAGTTTGCAGCTTAGTTTCAGTGACACCCTCAACAACGGTTGTTGTAGTTGCAGGTTTGTACGAATTCGCATCCTCAATAATCTCCCAGAGAGTATAATCTTGAACTTGGAAGAACTGCTCAATTCTTAATCGCTACATATCGAACTCATTGGGTTTAAGCATTGGAAGCTTAGTAGCAATATTAGTCTGACTTGTTGTTGTCTCCATGTCCATCTTTTCTTGAACAAATTCGTCTGGATCTTCTAAACCAAAGTATCAGTAAACCTGGCTCTGATACCACTTGACCGGATCTACACACACTCCTTGTGTTAGATGAATACTTTGAATGATGTCTAGTCTAGCACGCGGAATTTACTAGCTAGCACTTAGAAGATTTGTTTGTTTGTGTTTTGTATTAACGAATCAACAAAGAATGAACAAGGAACACAATATACTTCAACTTCAATGATTCAATATTATTAATAAATAATATGAGTGATCTCCTATCACTAGGGTTTACAACCTTGAATCTTAACAAAACAATTCGTGCACATTCGTACCAAAAATTTAACCTAGGCAATCCTTTTATAGACTAAGGATTCCTTTACAAGATAACTATCAACCTAATCGTATAAGATATACACAATATCTTTTCTATAATTATCTTACACAAAACATAAACCGTACTAACTTCTTCATACAAACAGTACTAACTGCTTATGTCTTCAAAACTCTTCAGCAATACTAACTTTATTTTCAACCGTACTAACTGCTATAGCTTAATTTCCTAACAATTCGATTTTGATTGGGCAATTTGGGCCCTCAATTTTTGAATCGTGTTAGTGTAAGCTTGAATTTTTTCATCTCGTTTGCTTAATTCAAAATATGCATCAAATTCAGGAGCATCCAAAGATGTCTTGGCATTTGAGATTTTAATTCTTTCTTCTAAATGTTGATATTTTAATTGCAAATTAAGATTATCAACCTCTAGTTTTGAAAAATTCCTGACCATGTTATCATGGTCATCGTTTTGGATTTTCTCATGCAATTTTAAATTCTCCCCCTCAAGCTCAACAACACGATTCTGGGTAACATTTAATGCAATAGACAACTCATGAAATTGATAAGCAGTTAAGGCAGAATTAGTAGCAGTATAAAATACATCCTGTGCAATACATCTAATAATCATATTCTCATTGGTGATGAGAATGTTCTTTCTTTCAATCTCACAACATTTAAGATCAATAGCATTTTGTTTTCCCACGTTTTCCATATCTTTAAACACTTCTTTCATTTCTTTTAATTCAGTTTCAAGGGTTTTTTGCATCCCCTCGAAATGTTCTTTGAGAAGTTTAGAAAATGGAATAACCTCAGTTAATTAGCACCGTTTTGTCTGTTCAAAGCCCCTTTCCCCTTCAGTAATTCCCGTTGGTGTAATTCTCTTCTTACATGTTTTATCGAAATCAGCAAATAGTTGACAAAGAACATATATGCTAATTAGAGTTTTACATTCTGTGGGTAGAGTTAAAGGAACTAAGTGCATGGGTGTGTTGGGTGGGTACACCGTTGCTACAACTATCTTTCTAAAGGGTGGAGTTTTGGCTTGAAGTTCTTCGGATTTCATTTTTTCTAAGTCTAAGGACTAAAATATTTGTTCTGGAGTCAACTTAGTTTGAGGTACAAAAATAGCCAATCGGTTCTCCTTAGAGTAACCATGGGGTTTGATTATAACTCGATTTGCTATACATTTGGGATCCTTCATTTTTTCAGCCAATCTTTCTCTATTTATTACTTCTATCTCATTACTCTCTTCAAATGATGACACATCAGGAGGGGTATGACCAGGCTTAAGCATTACATTTGCATCATATAATGCAGGTTGAGCAACTTTAACACTCCTAAGAAAAACTGATTTAGGTTCACCTACATCCTTTACACTATTTTCATCACACAACTTTTTATGCTTTTGAATCATTTGAGCAGTTTATCTGTTCTGGTCTTGTGTGTACAACTTGTTTTCAATCTTATTCTTTAACGTTTTAAGTCTGGAAAAATCATTTAAGAGTTTTGTTTCTTTTTCTTTGAAATCATGTTTTAGTGTAATTACACTTTCTTGGATCTCCTGTTTTTGTTTAACAGTTTGATCACGTTGTTTTCGTAAAGAATATAACTCCTTTTTCAATGTTTCTTCCCTTAAATTATGTTCTGTTATGAATGTACGCATTTGACTATCCATTTTCTGCTCACGTTCAGTTAGCTCAAATTTTGCACGTTGTTCATATATGGCCACCTGATCTTTATAGATGTTAAGTCTAGTGGTCAAAGTGTCATCAGGGATAAACACGGTGTTCTCATGTAACTCACAAGTGTTATCAACAACAGAAGATACACTACTTGGTACAACAGACACGTCGTTGTGATTCACATATTGTTCATATGGGATAACATTACTATTTCCCATATCAGTAGTATCTGATTCAACAGCATTTGTTGGTTGTCCTTCGTTAGGAATCTTTTGTTCATGCAACACATTATCATCATTAATAACAGAAGATACCCCACTAGGTTCAACAGATGCTTCGTTGTGTTTCACATGTTGTTCATATGGGTTAATATCGCTATTTCCCATATCAACAGCATCTGATTCAACAACATCTATCTGTTGTACTTTGTTGGGAATCTTCTGTTCATCGACCATGTTATACATGTCATACAGCTTTAGTACCTCAGATATGACAGATGCATTGGAAGGACCAGATTGTTGTGGTGATGAGACTGCAGAAGACAGATTAGCCATGAAGATGGTTTGAGCAGTGGGTTCATCATCAACTTCTGAGTCAAAAGCATCACAGTCATCAGCTTGGAAGATGTTGGGATCATTTAGTGCCAAGTCTTGAACTGGTTGATCATCCACATTAGCATCAAATGTGTTCCCCTCATTACCAGCAAGAAACAATAACTCTTCTTTATCCAAAGCTGCTCCATTCTCTTGAGCTTGCATCAACAGCATCTTATCTTTGAAGTAGTTAGAGTTCCGTGGACGCTTTGGTTGAGTGCAGTTCCTTGCTATGTGTCTTAGTCCACCACAGTTGTAACATTTGATTTTCCTTCCCTGTCCCTGATTAGCATTCCCAACTTTGTTCTGTATGTTACCCCGACCAATGTTCGTTTGATTCACATTCTGCCTTCCCTGAACATTCTAAACCAAAACCCTTCCATCTTCCACTGTTGCTTGATTACGTGGATTTGATGAAGTTTGAAGTTGGTTGTTGGTTTGAAAGAGTGTTGCTCTAAACTGTTGGTCAAGTAAAGAAACTTGGTTAGAGAGATTATCAATCATCGTGTCAGTATGAGCGTATCCTAAGTCCAGTTGGGTGTTTACAGCAGATGGTTGGTGCAAAGATGATTGGATAAATGATGTCTGATTTTGTGATGAAGAAGGATGGTGATAAACTTGATCAAGTGAGGATTGATTGAACGGCTAAACATTTGAGACAAGTGCAAGTGGATCATTAGTTGTCATTGGATTGATTCTTTCCCTTAATTGACGATCATAGACAGCATGCTTTTCATGTTGTTGTAAGTAAGCATACAACTGTTCATAATTCGTCTCTCTCAATCCTTTGTTGAGCTTCACGGCTGTGACAAATCTATCCCACTCGGGTGACATGTTGTTCACAAACTTAGAATTGAGCTGGATATTTGGCATTGTCATCCTGATGATCCTCATGTCATTCACAAGCTTGTGAAATCTCACATAATAGTCAGTGATGTTTTCATCAGGATTCATCTTGAAGTGCTCAAACTCATCATACAACTGAGATTCACGATCTTCTTTGGTCAGTTCAAATCCAGCCAGAAGCATTTTAACATTGTCCCAAACAGCTTTGGCTTCAGTGTTGAAGTTGATAAGCTTGTAAACGTCTTTGGGAAGTCCTTGAATCACAATGTTAGAAGCTCTAATGTCTGCATCATAATGATTCTTCTCCTCCTCATTAAGAATGTTGTAATTACGTGGCCTGTCGATTTCAAGAGTGACAGTTCCATCCTCAGCGGTAGTGACAACATCTCTAGTGGTGCCCATTTGAAAAGGTCCTTCATCAATGGATTTAAGAATGTTAACACCATTCTCTTTTCCCAAGCAATAAAGTCGTATTCTTTGTGCCCATGATTCATAATCCGTCCTATCAAGCATAGGAGGGCGGGTATCGGACCCGGCAGCTTGATTGTCATCAGAAGAAGTGCTTGCCATGAAGTTAATAAGCAAGGGATTTTACAATTCTATGATTTAAACCGAGAAATAGAATTTTTCGCCGGATTTTACAAAAATCAAGAATACACCATGATATGATTACTTGAATGTGTTATGATGAGAGTTTGGATCGATAATGATTAGTGATTGTATGTTAAGATGAATGATTGTTTGTTAGTTTAGGTGAATTGCTGTTAAGTTGTGATTAGGTTTTGTTGTATTGAGTTTACTTGGTGATATGAACAAGTCAAAGTCAAGAGTCAAATTGCAATGTAGAGACTTGAGCAAATCACAATGAAGAAATAAGAGCAAATCGCAGTGAAGAATCTGAGGCAAATCTCAATGGGAATTTGGGGCAAATCGCAATGAAGCAACTAGTCAAATCTCAATGCTCAAATCGCAACCCTTAAATCACAACACTTTTCAAACCGCAATACAAGAGCAAATCGCATGCTTCAAACTGTAAAGACTTCAAATTGCAGGCTTCAAACAGCAAACCTCAAGTCGCAAGCATCAAATCGCAAACCGCAACCAGACAAAAATGTCCCTTTCTTGCGATTTGTCTTCTTTCCCTTTTTAGTTAAATGCCAAATCGCAGGACAAGAAGAACACCAAATCGCAACTCAGAATTTCCAGCCCAACACAAATCGTAACCACGAAAATATTACCGAGACTCAAATCGCAACTAAGAATAATCTTTAAAACACAAACTAAAGTAACCAAATCAATCGTAGGATACAAGGAAATGATGTAAGAGATCGTAGTGAACACAAAAGTACAAGATTATGCCAACAAACACCACAAACACTTCACGACTCGTGGGTGGTTTAGTGTTTTGAGTTCGAACAAAAGAAAAGAAAAAAAAAACAAGAAGGATCGAATGAAAAGAAAACCAAAGAAACAATCACACTCGAATTCAACCACTAATTAACCATAGCTCTTGATACCAATTGTAGAGTTATCATAATCATAACATAAGAGAACTTTGATGTTTAAGGTTAAATTCTAGAGAGAGAAAGTGGGAGCCTTTTAGAGAGAGAGAATGATTAGTATTAGATTGAAAGTAATGAAAGATCTAACCCCTTCCCTTGGTGGGAAAGGGGTATATATACAAACTCTAAACCGCCCCTACATGGGCTATGGAACGGGCTTACAGTGGGTAAAGACCTGACCCGACTCCATGATGATATGATAACTAAACTAAAACTAATAAGCCTACGAGCTACTTAAATGCTAAATAGATACTAGGGGTGACCGAGTCTTTCATTAGAATGTTTATATTCCTAACAACTCTAGACTAAAAGAAAACCCAACTTGAACTTTCTCAGGGTTTGGGGTTGTAGGGCTGTTGTAAGACTCCCTGATCCAAAGCATAAAACTTTGGGTGAAAGAGGCATTGAATGCATCTTTGTTGGATATGCTGAGCATTCCAAGGCATATAGGTTCTATGTTATTGAACCTAATGAGTCTGTTTGAATTAACTCAATAATTGAATCAAGGGATGCAATCTTTGATGAGAATAGGTTCTCATCGATCCCTAGACCAAGTCAAAGGATTCCAAATGCAACCAATGAAATTGGTGTTTCAGAGGTCTCTGATGAGGTTTCTGATGAGGTTGTGGTACAAAAACCTAAAACTGATCTCAGAAAGAGCAAAAGGATCAGGACTCCAAAGTCATTTGGACATGAGTTTCAATTATATCTAATTGAAGGTACAAGGGATGAGGTCTCTGACCAACACTCTTATTGCTTTAATATTGAGGATGATCCCAAAACATTTGATGAAGCAATGAAGTCCCAGTATGTTGCTTTTTGGAAAGAAGCAATAAATGTGAGATGGATTCCATCATGGGCAACAACACTTGGGTGTTGGCTGATTTACCACCTGGTTGCAAACCTTTGGGTTGCAAATGGATTTTCAAAAAGAAAATGAAGGTAGATGGAACTATTGAAAATTTCAAGGCTAGACTAGTCATTCAGGGTATAAAAAAAAGTCAGGGATTGACTACTTTCATACTTATGCCCCTGTGGCTAGTATCAATACCATAAGATTGTTGATTACTTTGTCATCAATTCACAATTTGATTATTCATCAGATGGATGTGAAGACAGCTTTCTTGAATGGTGAATTGGATGAGGAGGTTTATATAAACCAACCTCAGGGCTTCATCTTGCCTGGAAATGAAAACAAAGTGTGTAAACTGATTAAGTCCTTATAAGTACTGAAGGAGGCACCTAAGTAATTGCATCAAAAATTTGATGAAGTGGTTTTGTCTAGTGGTTATTTACTTAACCAGTCGACAAATGTGTGTATAGCAAATTTGATGAATCTGGTAAAGGAATCATCATTTGTCTATATGTTGATGACATGCTGATCTTTGGCACTGACCAAAATCAGGTTGACATGACAAAGGAATTTTTGTCATCAAGTTTTTCCATGAAAGACATGGGGGAGGCTGATGTTATCCTTGGTATAAGGATCAAACATAAAAGTAATGGTAAATCAATTTCTCAGTCTCATTATATTAAGAAGGTACTAAAGAAATTTAATTACTTTGATTGTACTCCAGTGAGTACTCCTATGGATACAACTGGGAAGCTGATGCCTAATACTGGCAAAGCTGTATCTCAACTTGAGTATTCTAGGGTGATTAGCTGCCTGATGTATGCCATGACTTGTACCAGGCCTGATATTGCATTTGCAGTGGGTAAATTGAGCAGGTATACAAGTAATCCTAGTGCTCATTACTAGCAAGTAGTTCAAGCGGTACTGAAGTATCTAAAGAAGACTATGGATTATAGTCTCTCATATACTGGTTATCCTTCAGTATTAGAAGGATACACTGATGCAAGTTGGATCAGTAACACTGAAGACAATTCTTCTACCAGTGGCTGGGTATTCCTACTTAGTGGAGGTGCAATTTCTTGGACATCCAAGAAGCAAACTTACATCACTAGTTCAACAATGGAATCTGAATTTGTGGCTTTAGCAGCTGCTGGTAAAGAAGCTGAATGGTTGAAAAACTTGCTTCTTGAGATTCCATTGTGGCCTAAACCTATAACACCTATTTCTATCCGTTGTGATAGTGCTGCTACATTGGCAAAGGCTTATAGCCAGATGTACAATGGGAAGTCTAGACACTTAGGTGTCAGGCATAGCATGATTCGTGAGCTTATCATGAATGGGGTGGTATCTATAGAGTTTGTTAGATCTTAACAAAATTTAGCTGATCACTTGACGAAGGGATTGGCTAGAGACTTGGTTATAAAGTCTGCTAAAGGGATGGGTTTAAGGTCCAACTTAGTCACTGAATGCTAAGACACCCAACTCCCTCCTGAGGAAACTTGGGAGCTGAGTTCAATGTGGAAAGCTGAACATTCAGTGGACTGGAGCACATGTTTTACAATCATCCCAAGGTTGTGCTCGAAACCTGCTGGAAAGGAGGACAAAGTCTTTACTTCTTAATGGTTAACTTCTTTGAAAAAGTGCTAAGCAGGAGCATGAACAAAGAGGAACCACCTACGTGAATATTGAAGTTTTACCGCTTCAGGGAGCTTTGGACTTTTGGCTCTTACAACATTTATGAATTGGATATGGACACATGGCTTATTTAGTGTCAGGAGCGTTTAAGTGTTTGAAAACTTGTGTGTATTTTATCTTCGGGTATTCAGATGGGTTGAAGGGTTCAATTCTTAGAACACCCTGATTCTCGAGTATTTGAACGTGTAATGTACTAAGATGGGAATTCAATATTCAAGATATTTTCATTTATGCACATGTTTTGTTTTATGTTTATTTTCAAGCAAAAGGATTTGTACTAAATTGGGGAGGATTGTTGGAAATTTAGTTCAATTGAGGGATATGATCATACTTGGAAATAGGTTTGGACGTACGGAGTGTACACCCATTAAGTCCCTGATTACCCTGACTCTAATAGTGGTTGGGAGTAACTCATCAGAAGGTTCAATCCTTCAGAGAGTTACTACTGCTAGTACTAAGTTAGTACTGCTGGAGCAGAGTTACTACTGCTAGTACTAAGTTAGTACTGCTGGAGCAAGTTACTATTGTTGGCATAAGTTAGTACTGCTGGAATGAGTATGTAACTGCATTTATGACCACGTTGAATTGGTCATGTAACCACTATTGGCTATAATGGGGATGATTATGAGGCTTTTAACGGGCCGATTAATCCTCATAATTCCATTTGACTAGCTATGAGTATTTTCCTATAAATTGGAAATGAATCATGCATGAAGATATAGAACAGAAAACAAAAACACTTGGACGCGCAAGGGTTATTGATTTGTGCCTAATTCAATAAAGAACATTCGGTCTTATCCCAAGTAGATATTCGTGATACCCAGGCATTAGGGTCGAATAATTTACTTTGGAAAGTGATAAAACGATTGCAAGTGATATCCGGTAACCATTCATTGGTACGTAGTTATGTAATTGATTATCTTCACCCCAACCCAGCAAGGGTAGAAGTATCACATTAATGGCTTCATATCAGATCAAACAAAACATACATTCAATAGTAATACAAAGATTCTCAAAGGTTACAAATAAAATACTGAATACACAAGGATACAAGGGAAACAAAAGCTAATTACTAAGTCTGCAAAAGCAACTCCTTCTAATGGTCTCTACTTCAGAATAACTATCAAAGTCTTCTAAGTCCAAAAGTCTCTTCACTCATACCCAAAACCCGACGTCCTGCTTATTACCTGCCGCACACGAAAAGAAAACGTGCGGCTGAGCTTAAAAAGCTCAGTGAACAGATACATATACAAAGCAAAGAATAACGAAACAGAAATATAATGAAGCACTGGAAATATCATAAGGCATAATCAAAGCAAAAGAATAGTAAGGAAAATATAGGATAGTCATCTACCACGAGCCCCAAAACTCAAAGTCATAATCTCAACATCATATCTCAAAGTCATAATCTCACAATCAGAGGGGATACCTCTTAGGCAACCAGATAATATGAGGGGTGTCCTCATGTATCAAAAGGGTGGAGTGATCAGCTCCCAGGAATGTGAAAGGCATGTATTGCACACAGTACCAGTCACCTCAAAGTCATAACTCAAAGTCATAATTAAATCCACTAAACATACAAATCTAGGATTGCAATCCATACGCCCCCAAACTCAAAGTCATCTCAAAATCATAATCTCAAATTCATAATGGCCATATCATAATATAAGAGGGACGGTGTGAGAAATCACTCACCCACACATGAGTCATGCCAGTGGTGCATCACAGACATGGCCAGGTTACCTTCCTGGCTAGGTAACATAAAATGGCTCGGGTATCAAACTAAGAGTCAGGTCTCAATGTCATATCAAGGTGCATCTCAAGGTCATAATCAGAAGGTATATCTCAAGGTCATATCAAAAGGTTCATGTCAAAAGGATCATGGAAAAGGTTTAAATCATAGCTCAACATCAATGCATAGGTGAAAAGACACCCTTACTAAAAAGGGTAGAGTATCCGTACCTTATCCGATAGCAAAACAAACCAAAGGCAGATCACAAACACGGATTACTCCCGCTTCAGTGAATCTACATGAATTATAATTGTACTTATAAGTTTCATAGCTTTATGATTTCATAGTTTCTTAATCATAAGGTTTCATTTTAGTTTCTCTCCATCTTAAGTAACTTTACACATTCAGTAACTTTAGTTATTATCATTCCTGTTTATCAACTTATTAAAGATGACCATGTTAGTAGGTTAAGGTTCATAATGCCTTTTTCATAAGTTCAAGGTTAAATATGACACGTTTCCATAAGTTAGGGTTTTTAATTGCAACATCCCAAAGTTAAGGGTCTTGAATGAAAATATTGCAACTACTAATTTAAGTACATCATTTATTCAGAATCACATCTCCCGTCCTTTAAGTTTCATAGTTTACACATTACACCCTTGATTTACCAAAATCACAAAATAAACCTTATAATTATACAAATTACACTTCAACCTTTATTATGTTCATCATTACTCAACTAACCCTCATATTTACTAAATTGCAGATTATACTCTCAAATATAAGTGTGGCACGAATCAAACCCTCAAGTTTCATAAAATTACACATTTAGTCCCTTTAGTTTTTAAAATAACACGAAACACCTTTCAAAACCCTTTTTATACCTTTCATCAGGTTCTAACAGTTTTAAGCTTGAAATTGTTAGGTTTTCTATAACCAGAAAATTATATAAGAACTCAGAAATAAATTCCCCAAAAATTCCAAGAGATACTTTAATGTCTTAAGTATTTTATCTAATTTTTCCAGATTTTATTAAGTAACATAGCTATGGATTAAAATTCACTTAAACCAACTCGTCCAGATTTCTGATTAATTTCGCTATACGAAAAGTTATTAATTAGAAACCTTTTAAGAAAAATTCACAAACATCTACAAAAATTCCAGGAAGTAATAGACATCCTAAAGATTACCCAGTTCAAAGGACACCTTCCAGTTCGTTATGGTTTGTAAATGATAAATAAAAAACCCGGACTGTTTTTCCAGACATACGAATCCGATTTGACACTTAATTTTCTAAAAATCAAAAAGTGGTCTTCCAGGCCTCTAAAAATTACAAGATAAATTTTCCCAGAAAGCTCTTTCATTGAAATTGTTTCTAGACTCAAAAACCACCTAAATATACTTCGTTATCATCAAAATACAAGTGATTAAATCGGACAAATTTCCAGATCAGAAAACGGTTTCATTATTTTTTTGTGTAATCACTAGGGTTTTCATTCCAATGGTCCTTTCTTGATACAAAACGATTATAGTTATGTTTATAACATGTCTAGGTCGATCCTTACATAGTTCTTAACGTGTTCATATCATTAAAATTCAGATTCATACATAGAAGTCGATTCATAATTATCTTTTAAGGTTGTTATTTTATGTGGATGACTTATGATTTCATGTGGCTTCTTTTATGATCATATGTGATTTCATATTTACAAGAATGACAAGAATGGATGATACAAATACCCTTGAAGCGTGATCAAAATACAAAAGAACCGCACGATCGAATCAACGACTCCTTTCCTCCTTCCTTCTTGTGTGATACGAATTGGCAGAAACAAAAGAAGAACACAAGGTCGATTAGAGTCTTGTCTCCACAGTTCGAATGAATCAATGGAGGAATAAGATTACCTTGTTATGATACGAGTTATATGAGAAGGTGATGATCACAAGCCTCCTTTTTTGCTGCAACTGGATCGAATGGGAGAGAACAAGAGTTATGGGTTTCGTTTCTTTTGTTTTTCTTCTTGTTGGCTGCCGACAATGAATGAGAGGGAGAGTAGGGTTTTTAGGTTTTATGGATTTGTTTTGGAATGTGTAGCATACACACGGTTTTAGGGAAATTATGGGGAAGGGAATACCGAATATTGGGTGATTAAGGGAATGAATTACCAAAATTTTGGGGAGTGAACATAAGGGAGAATTATCTCCTTCCTAATTTACCAATGATTCATACTTATCTCTAATTTATTTGTACATGACTTTCAATTAAGTTGGACCCAAATGTGACATGTTAATGTGTTATATTTATATCATAAGGTTCCTTTATTAATTCACATTTTTCTTATAGTGTATAGTTTACATTAACTAAATTTGTTTGGTAACTTAAGTTAAGTTCAAATGAGGTTACTTGCATGATTTCCATAAGTTCTTAAAATTCAAATTTGAGGGTATTTTTGTCATTTCAGATTGTTTTAATTTTGGGGTTTTACAACTCTTCCCCTCTTAAAAAGGAATTTTCGTCCTCGAAAATTGAAATGCGAAGTTAAACAAAGTCGTAGCAAGTCGCAAAATATCATCACAAACATTCTTATGCCCAGGGAGTTTCTTTCAAAAAGATCTTCAGACCAAAAGTTTCTCATGACTCAGATCAAAACGAGGTGGGTTCAAATTTCTCAAAAGGAGACAAAATAAGTTGATTTCTTATCAAAAGGTCCATGCAATATAAACTGGACGATAGGTGAATCTTTAGAAAGCTCATATAGAATACGAACACGAATTTCAAATCGAATTAATCGCATCATCCGTAGGAAGTTCTAAAAGGAGTTTCAGGACTTATAACTGAGGTCAACAGAATTCAAATCGAGAGTTCAAACTCAATCAGATATCTAATGAACGAAAACAGGGTACACACACAGGTAGAATGAACCTAATGCCTCACTATTCGCGGATAATCCAACGGAGTTAAATTCTAAACTTCTTAGGTACTTCCCAAGATATCCTATGCCCACAACAAGTGCACGTTATATGATGTAAGTATTATCACGTTGGCCAGACGTCATAATACTGGCATCATATAAATATGCCCTCATGATGGTCATACTTTATCTCAAATCGTAATCAAAACCACCTATCTTAATCCACCTAGTACTTCTACAGTCTCATATATCAATAAAATCAATTGCCATAGTCAAAAGGAAAAACAAAACTATTCGTAAGAGTATCAAAATCCCAGATTGCTTAGCAGAAGTGAGGTACACCTTCACGAGCATCATATCCTCTACAATTCGCCAAATCCTCCCAAAACAAAGCCATCACCGAACATACAAAAAGATAAATACGAACTGAAATGCTTCAAGGGAGCTTAAATCTTAAGAGGTTCTTATTATGATATAACGAAACTTAAGAGGGTCAACGGAAATGAAAGTTAGCCGTCAGAACTTCGGCCTTCATAGAATCAATTCTTCCAAGCATAAAGGGTCTGTTTCACAATTCCGCTCATTCAACACCTCCAGTCTCTTCAAGTTCTGTTAATCGGTCTTCGTCTGTCCATCAGCCGGGAAGTGAAACCAAGATCGGGAACTTGTGTCTGGTTCGTCGAGCCTCCTGCAGTTCTTCTTGGAATGTGATGGAGTAATGTGGATTCCTGGCACGATCTTTAAATCTCTTCATCATCTAGTCTGCTTCCGCTCTCAATTCATCTTAGTACAACCAAGATGAATAGGGAAGTGAGACTGCACGTCTTCATCAGCTCCAGGTTCGCCATCTTGACTAGAATTTCTTCTTCTGCATCACCAACACTTCTGCCTTGAAAGGAATGTCTTCACTCTTCGGGGTAGCCTCCATTGTCGTCAACTCCAGGTCAGGCAAAGAACACCGTTCTCTTAACAAATATACATCTCCCAGAATGCACAAATGATGTCAAATTTCTAACAAGGTGCAAAAATGATTTTCATGCTCTTCCTCGTCTTCGAAGGTACCATTAAGTCATACAATGACCATTTGCCCAAGTACTTACGAGAAACATCATTTATCAAATTCACGAAACAGTCAGAGCTTTAGCTAATACCATTAGCGTCACTAACCGTCAATAGTAGTCGATTACAAATATGGGGGTCGATTCCAAGAATAAACTCAATTTATCAGAAGGAGACTTCGCGCTCTGAAATTTAACAAACACACAGTCATTTCAGGGTGGAGGAATATTGGTTCCTAACAGTATTACGATTCAGCTTCCAGAAATCAATACATATCTCCTGTCATCATTCTTCTTTATCGCGAACAAAACTAAAACATGCCCAGAAGATACACTTAAGTAAACTCACTTCCTGGTCTTCGGTTGCTGCTCTTCCCGGTTGCTCCAGTCAATTGGTATGATCCGAAAGACATCTTCGTTTAGTGACTAGAATCTCTCGGTATCATGTCAAATCTTACTTCATACTCCGGTGGAAACACTTGGTGGTCCAACAGGGATTATGTTCAAGAAGTTCAGGGTGCCAAATAACGTTCAATACAAGGTTCATGTTCAGAAAACTCAATGTGCCAAAAGGCTTCTACGATGAGGTTCATTTATTAGTGTACGAAATGGTTTCTAGGAAAACTTCATAACCATGAAAGTAACACACGCGTCTCCAGAGTAATAGAGATAGCAAGGGTTTGACAATTGGTAATCGTAGTCGGAAGTTCAAAATTGTTGTAAACGCCCAAAGGCGAGACATAGAAGGGAAATTGTCCATATTTGAATGCTCAATCAGCCGATTCCTTGTCAGAATAAAATCGAAGTTAACTATCCCAAGATAGACGGATCACAAGTCAAATCTTTATCATTTAAAAGTGAGAGGGAAAACATTCTTATCCTCGTGGTTACACACCACAAGGCTTCTCATAAGGACAGAGATGGGTGAAACGAAATCAAATAGTGTCGGAAGATTTTTAGATACTTATCAAAAGCAAGAGACAAATAACCAAAACATATCAAATACGTCATCGCCATGAAGGTTCTCAGAATGCCCGAATAGGCATCAAAGTGATTAACAAAATGATCAGAGTGCAACGTGGGCCTTTATCAAAATGATTAATGAAAGAAATCTGAAGATAAGGATCCAAACAGTGTCGGCAATTATTATGAAATTTCTCAATGCCTTCCAAATTTAATCAGGTTCAAATCTTAGGTGGTGCAAAACATAAGCTTTCGCTTTCCAAAAGTGATATCGACAGGATCTAACCAAAAGCAAGGCATGAATCAGAGTGATGCGGAAGCAAAGATACTTAAACGAATGCCTTATAGTCTACCCATTCCTCACTGGTCAAAACTTAGGTTCCTATAGGGAAATCTTAAAGCAAAATTTTCAAAGGTTATCTTACGAGCGCCTACAGGGGAAAACTTAGTGGTCCTAACTTACACAGGTCAAGGGTAATGTATTACGAATCGCAGCCTGTCGCACTGATACCATAATTGTAACACCCCAACCCAGCAAGGGTAGAAGTATCACATTAATGGCTTCATATCAGATCAAACAAAACATACATTCAATAGTAATACAAAGATTCTCAAAGGTTACAAATGAAATACTGAATACACAAGGATACAAGGGAAACAAAAGCTAATTACTAAGTCTGCAAAAGCAACTCCTTCTAATGGTCTCTACTTCAGAATAACTATCAAAGTCTTCTAAGTCCAAAAGTCTCTTCACTCATACCCAAAACCCGACGTCCTGCTTATTACCTGCCGCACACGAAAAGAAAACGTGCGGCTGAGCTTAAAAAGCTCAGTGAACAGATACATATACAAAGCAAAGAATAACGAAACAGAAATATAATGAAGCACTGGAAATATCATAAGGCATAATCAAAGCAAAAGAATAGTAAGGAAAATATAGGATAGTCATCTACCACGAGCCCCAAAACTCAAAGTCATAATCTCAACATCATATCTCAAAGTCATAATCTCACAATCAGAGGGGATACCTCTTAGGCAACCAGATAATATGAGGGGTGTCCTCATGTATCAAAAGGGTGGAGTGATCAGCTCCCAGGAATGTGAAAGGCATGTATTGCACACAGTACCAGTCACCTCAAAGTCATAACTCAAAGTCATAATTAAATCCACTAAACATACAAATCTAGGATTGCAATCCATACGCCCCCAAACTCAAAGTCATCTCAAAATCATAATCTCAAATTCATAATGGCCATATCATAATATAAGAGGGACGGTGTGAGAAATCACTCACCCACACATGAGTCATGCCAGTGGTGCATCACAGACATGGCCAGGTTACCTTCCTGGCTAGGTAACATAAAATGGCTCGGGTATCAAACTAAGAGTCAGGTCTCAATGTCATATCAAGGTGCATCTCAAGGTCATAATCAGAAGGTATATCTCAAGGTCATATCAAAAGGTTCATGTCAAAAGGATCATGGCAAAGGTTTAAATCATAGCTCAACATCAATGCATAGGTGAAAAGACACCCTTACTAAAAAGGGTAGAGTATCCGTACCTTATCCGATAGCAAAACAAACCAAAGGCAGATCACAAAACACCGGATTACTCCCGCTTCAGTGAATCTACATGAATTATAATTGTACTTATAAGTTTCATAGCTTTATGATTTCATAGTTTCTTAATCATAAGGTTTCATTTTAGTTTCTCTCCATCTTAGGTAACTTTACACATTCAGTAACTTTAGTTATTATCATTCCTGTTTATCAACTTATTAAAGATGACCATGTTAGTAGGTTAAGGTTCATAATGCCTTTTTCATAAGTTCAAGGTTAAATATGACACGTTTCCATAAGTTAGGGTTTTTAATTGCAACATCCCAAAGTTAAGGGTCTTGAATGAAAATATTGCAACTACTAATTTAAGTACATCATTTATTCAGAATCACATCTCCCGTCCTTTAAGTTTCATAGTTTACACATTACACCCTTGATTTACCAAAATCACAAAATAAACCTTATAATTATACAAATTACACTTCAACCTTTATTATGTTCATCATTACTCAACTAACCCTCATATTTACTAAATTGCAGATTATACTCTCAAATATAAGTGTGGCACGAATCAAACCCTCAAGTTTCATAAAATTACACATTTAGTCCCTTTAGTTTTTAAAATAACACGAAACACCTTTCAAAACCCTTTTTATACCTTTCATCAGGTTCTAACAGTTTTAAGCTTGAAATTGTTAGGTTTTCTATAAACAGAAAATTATATAAGAACTCAGAAATAAATTCCCCAAAAATTCCAAGAGATACTTTAATGTCTTAAGTATTTTATCTAATTTTTCCAGATTTTATTAAGTAACATAGCTATGGATTAAAATTCACTTAAACCAACTCGTCCAGATTTCTGATTAATTTCGCTATACGAAAAGTTATTAATTAGAAACCTTTTAAGAAAAATTCACAAACGTCTACAAAAATTCCAGGAAGTAATAGACATCCTAAAGATTACCTAGTTCAAAGGACACCTTCCAGTTCATTATGGTTTGTAAATGATAAATAAAAAACCCGGACTATTTTTCCAGACATACGAATCCGATTTGACACTTAATTTTCTAAAAATCAAAAAGTTGTCTTCCAGGCCTCTAAAAATTACAAGATAAATTTTCCCAGAAAGCTCTTTCATTGAACTTCTTTCTAGACTCAAAAACCACCTAAATATACTTCGTTATCATCAAAATACAAGTGATTAAAGTCGGACAATTTCCAGATCAGAAAACGGTTTCATTATTTTTTTGTGTAATCACTAGGGTTTTCATTCCAATGGTCCTTTCTTGATACAAAACGATTATAGTTATGTTTATAACATGTCTAGGTCGATCCTTACATAGTTCTTAACGTGTTCATATCATTAAAATTCAGATTCATACATAGAAGTCGATTCATAATTATCTTTTAAGGTTGTTATTTTATGTGGATGACTTATGATTTCATGTGGCTTCTTTTATGATCATATGTGATTTCATATTTACAAGAATGACAAGAATGGATGATACAAATACCCTTGAAGCGTGATCAAAATACAAAAGAACCGCACGATCGAATCAACGACTCCTTTCCTCCTTCCTTCTTGTGTGATACGAATTGGCAGAAACAAAAGAAGAACACAAGGTCGATTAGAGTCTTGTCTCCACAGTTCGAATGAATCAATGGAGGAATAAGATTACCTTGTTATGATACGAGTTATATGAGAAGGTGATGATCACAAGCCTCCTTTTTTTGCTGCAACTGGATCGAATGGGAGAGAACAAGAGTTAGGGTTTCGTTTCTTTTGTTTTTCTTCTTGTTGGCTGCCGACAATGAATGAGAGGGAGAGTAGGGTTTTTAGGTTTTATGGATTTGTTTTGGAATGTGTAGCATACACACGGTTTTAGGGAAATTATGGGGAAGGGAATACCGAATATTGGGTGATTAAGGGAATGAATTACCGAAATTTTAGGGGAGTGAACATAAGGGAGAATTATCTCCTTCCTAATTTACCAATGATTCATACTTATCTCTAATTTATTTGTACATGACTTTCAATTAAGTTGGACCCAAATGTGACATGTTAATGTGTTATATTTATATCATAAGGTTCCTTTATTAATTCACATTTTTCTTATAGTGTATAGTTTACATTAACTAAATTTGTTTGGTAACTTAAGTTAAGTTCAAATGAGGTTACTTGCATGATTTCCATAAGTTCTTAAAATTCAAATTTGAGGGTATTTTTGTCATTTCAGATTGTTTTAACCATTCGGTGGTACAAGTTAGGTCATTGATTATCTTCACCCTATTCTGGGCTCACCACACCCAACAGTCAAAACCCATAACGTGACGCCGTCACACTTGTAAAACTATATATATTTTCGCATGTTTTTCATAATTCGTGTAACATCTTGGAGGAACTATTAAGGCATGATTTTTAGAGCTTTTGTAAGGGTTTTATAGCCCCCAAAACCTATGTTTCATTGAAGTTAAGTAATTCATCTTTAATCATTCAATATGTCTATGTGTTGTTTGATTATATACTTTTCTTTTCCTCACTTTAACATGCTAGGCTAAATTAATTCGTGTTTTCTTAGATCTAAGATTGTCGTCTCTTGTTTGATTGGTTGTCATGCATTAGGAATAGAAAAACTGGCTAAAACCTTATATTTGTTAGCTTGAACGTCCCACTTAACGCCTTTGTGGAAACGGTAGAGGGGGGGGGGGGCGGTGAATACGTTTCCGTTTCAAACTTCAAACTTTTGTATCAAATATTGTATAAACTATTATATTTGCTAATCTCGACGCGACCCGACAAAAAACCCAACCCGAACCGACCCGAAAACCAAAAAAAAACAAACTGAGAAATATGTATCAAAACTGAAACCGAACCGAATAACTCGGTTCGGATTGGTTTTCGGGTTTAGACCGTAAAAAACTGAATCGAACCGAAACCGAAACCGAACCGAAACCGACAAAAACCGAAATAAATATACAAAACCGAAACTATTGGGTCCATTCAGTACCCAAGATTCCTTAAACAAGGATTTGAATAGAAAATAACCTAAGTGTTAGAAAACCTTAAACAACATTCAAGTCACTGAGTGAACAGTAGCTTAGTAAGTCACCTTCAAGATGCTTAGGATGAGTCTATAAAGAAAGCCTCTCCATTCAGTGAGGCAGAACTTAGTGAGTGGCACCTAAGCCAAAGAAGAAGATGATAGGTTCAGTGAGTGATGACAATAAGTCACTGAACCCCAAGACTCCTCAACAACTAAAGACTGAAGATTGAAGACTGAAGACCTGAAGACTAAAAAATAGGCGGGACAACGCGGGAAATGTTTGAATGGATAAGACAAAGTCCTTATTAACCGAAAGTCAAACTTTCCCTGAAAGGCAAAATGTTAGGACAATGCCATCACTGCTCCTCAGAAAGCAGTATTGTCTTATACCTAAAATAGCCTATTGTAACAGTGAAAAAATATGTAAGTATTTTGTCCTAACTTACTTGTGTATAAATAGGAAACATAAGGTGGAGTAAAAGTTTGACAAGTTTGTGCACTTAATTCTTAGACATTCACCAACAAATTTTACTCCTCCAAATAGCAACTTTGTCCCTGAGATAGCTCAGTTGGTTCAGTGTAGTTGCTACTTAAGCCTAGCTTGAGTTTAGTGAGAAGTCATACCATACTTGTCGTTTCAATCCCAAGTGTTATTCTGCAAACACTTGGGTATAATTCTTTGATTGATTTCTAATAAGAATTGAATGTTGAAAAATATCTTGTCTATTTACTTATACGTTTTTCTCATAACTATCAAAGAACATCATTACATTACATAAGCATGATGCATAGTTAGATTAACTTTGTAGTTAATTCTAACCGTGTAAATGGGTACAACAAGTGGTATCAGAGCCTCTGGTTTATAAAACTTTTAAAACAATAGAGTGCTTAAAGTTTTTAAAATCAAGATCCTACCATGGCTGATAGTAATGTACCCCAACTGGTCGATAAAAAGGGAGGAAGCTATACTGCTACTGGTCCCCGACTTGAAGTTGGAAAATTGAACAAGTGGAAAAAGCACATGCTTTGCTACCTAACTGGGATGGAACCTTATTATATTAAGCTCATTAATGAAGGTCCATATGTCCCTAAAACTGTCGAAGGTTTAGTTAAACCTGAAGCTCAGTGGGCTCCTGATGAGAGAAGGGTGGTCAATCAAGACCAACGCCTGAAAAGAATCATTATATCATGTCTCCCTGACGATATAATGGGATCAGTCATTAACTGTGAAACAACCAACAAACTTGGATTGACTTGGTTCATAACTTTGAAGGTCCCTCAGATACCAAGGAAAACAGGATCATGGACCTGAAACTTGAGTACAACACTTTCAGGGCCAAAGACTCTGAAAGTCTCTCTGAGACCTACACTCGCTACAAAACCCTTCTCAATGAACTGACCAATGATGGTGTCACCCTGTCTAAGCATGAAATCAATGTTGGCTTTGTCAACAGTCTCCCTAAGAAGTGGTTAAACTTCTCTTAGGGTCTGAGAAATGCTAATCATATTAAGAATCTTGAGCTCCTTGAGATTTATAGAAAGTTCTTCTATGAGGACAACTTAATCTCTAAGAGATACCCTGATTCTAAGAAAGCTCAATAAACCAAAAAGGCCCTGACCAGTGCACCCATATCCATTGCTTTCTATTCTAATGGTATTGTGCAGGATTTTCAAGAAAATTCTGATGATGAGGCTGATGAAAGGAGTAGTGAGGAGTACCTTAATGATTTGCAAATTGAATTTCAAGAAAGGGCATTCCTTGCTAACTCAAAATTTTTTATCAAAAGAAATAAAACCTTTTCTTATGCGAAAGCAAATGAAAACACTAAGTGTTTTAAATGTGGCAAAAGAGGTCACTTTGCAAAAGATTGTTTCTCAAAAACAACCTCAGAACCCTTATACAATTTTCTGGAAACAGTTCTTCTTCAGGAACTAGCAAGTTTCAACCAAAAATGCTTCATTCTTCTCAATACTTTCAAACCAAAACTGAGCAAAATTCTTAAAAAGACTTTGAAGCAAAGTATAGAAAAGCAAAAGCTAAGCTTGCACTTCCTGAGGCAGCCCCCTCAAACTCTCAGTCATCTCAAGCCCCTAAACCTATTCAGGCTAAAACCAAAGGGCTGGTTGCAGAAACCTTTGATTGGGATGAGGAAGCTTTATCCTCAGATGATGAAGAAGTTCATGCCAGTGCACTAATGACACCCTCAGAAGATAACAAGCTGGCTGTTGGCAAGAGCAATGCCAGGAATGGAGAATGGGTCAATATCACCATGAGGAAGGTAAATATTTTACTATCTATGGATGATGATTCTGATTGGAAATCTTACTTGAATTACATAAATGTTGATCTTAAGTATGTTGAAGAGCAAAAGTTAAATCTGTTTTCAAAATATAATAAACTTGGTTTTGAATTATATAAGTACAGAGATGAACTTCTTTCTTTAAAACAAGCTAAACTTGAATGTGTTACACTTCAAATTCAAAATTCTAAACTTGTGAAACAAAACCATGCTCTTCAAGAAGTACATAAGAAAGAAAAGGCTACTATTGAAAGCTTGACTACTAAGAACCCTAGAGTCTATGAGTCTGTATACAATCTCACCCCTAGAACCAAAAAGAGAGTACTAGGAGAAGATCAACTCACTGAATCCTCTAGTGAGAGTCACAATGAAAAAGCTTTCATGCCTGCTGGCATACATTTTGAAAAGGAAATGAAACCTAAGTCCAATGACTGGATTGAAAGAATCAATCTGGATAGCAAAATGCCCAACTTTGATACTGGAAAAGTCTTGGAGCCTGAAAGTCAGGCCATCAAAGAGATGCTTGGAGTCACTGACAAACCCAGTAGTACTGAGTCTGTCACTGAGTCTAAATCAGAATCTCATACACCTTTGCTTCCACTGAAAGTCCTTCAGGGAGCTGCACCCAGTTCAGACCTTACACCCCTTGTCTACTCTCAACGTTCTCCTAAGGAGAGGTCGGGACTAGGCACAACGATCCTAAAAAGGTCCAACCCTAATCCAAACAATGAAAGTTCATCTCTTACTGAAGCCTCAACACCTTCAGTCCCAACTGAAGTAAAAACAGACAGCACTGACTCAAAATATGATCAGTTAGATGAACTTATCAGGAAGCTAAGTGAAAAGTTGGAATCATCTAATAAACCTTCTTTACCAAAAGTTAATGAACCAACTCTAGCCTCCTCAAGCACCTCCAAACCAAAATCCACACCCAAACCTCAGCAGAGATGTGAACTATGCAATTACACAAATCACACCACTGATAATTGCTACAGGATCCTATTTTGCATGATCTGCAAACACGATGATCACAGGACCTCTAATAAAAAATCTCACCTTGTCTCTCTGAATGCTCAAGCAAACTACAAAGCTCAGGCTCACAAGTATGCTTCATCATCCAAGCAATCTCAGAGAATGAAGGCTAAGCCTTTCCAACCATGTCCACATTGTGGATTCAATTACCACCATCCTGATGACTGTCTCATGTATCCCTATTGTGATATATGTGGAGACCCTTCCCATGATGCATCAGGACATGACTTGCTCATTCAGGCTAGAAGAGGAATCACTACAAATTCCTCACAGTCAACTGAGTCCTCCTCTACCTCCAAATGCAAAGCATGTGGAAACACTGTCTACTCCACCACTGACCATGAGTCTATTGCACAATTCAAGAAGTCCATTAAAGCCAAACCCATCAAGAGGTAGGTTAACAAGAAAAACTAACCCAGTTTACAATTTGTGCAGAGACATACCAGGGAGCCTGTTTGGCATCTAGATAGTGGATGCTCAAAGAGTATGACTGGTGTGAAACAATATCTACACAAATATGTGGAAGAACCAGGACCTAAGGTGGTATTTGCTAATAACTCATCATGTCTCACTAAAGTTTATGGTTCAGTAAACTGTAATGGTATAGTTTTTACTAGAATAGCTTATGTTAATTGTCTTAAGTACAATCTCATTAGTGACATTCAAGTATGTGATGCCAAATACATGGTTCAGTTTGATGATAAGATAGGAACCATCTTTAATGCCAACAAAGAATTTGTGTTGATTGCCCCAAGGAGAGATGATGTGTATGTCCTAGACATGTCAACACTCACTCAAAATGGGACTTGTCTCTTTAGAAAGGCAAGTGAAACAATCAACTGGCTATGGCATAAAATACTATCTCATCTTAACTTCAAAAACATCAATAACCTTGCCAAACCGAACAAAGTTCTTGGCTTACCCTCGCTTGTGTTTTCCAAAGATAAACCTTGTTCAGCTTGTGAAAAAGGAAAACACCACAGGGCATCTTTCAAAACCAAACAAAATTTCTTCATTAAAAGTTGCCTTCATCTTCTTCACATGGATCTTTTTAGACATGTCAGTCCAATGTCCATCCATCATGAAATGTACACCCTGGTCATAGTAGATGAATACTCAAGATACACATGGATCTACTTCCTCACTAAGAAGAGTCAGGCAACTGAGACAATCATGTCCTTTTTCAGGAACATTGAAAATCAAAATTACATTAAAGTCAAACAAATCAGGACTGACAATGGGACTGAATTCAAAAATCAGTACCTTGAGTGTTTCTGTGATGATACAGGAATCTCTCAGAACTTTTCTTCCCCTTACACTCCTGAATAAAATGGAGTGGTTAAAAGGAAGAATAAAACACTCATTGAGGCTGCTAGGACAATGCTGAATGGTTTAGTACTCTTAAAGAACTTCTGGACTGAAGGAGTTAAAACTGCCTGCTACACGCAAAATAGGTCAATTATTGTCAAAAGACACAACAAAACACCCTATGAAATACTCAAAGGAAGAATTCCTGACATCAGCTACTTTCATGTGTTTAGGTGTCCTGTGTTTATTCATAATCACAAGGATCACCTAAGCAAATTTGATGCCAAGGCTGATGATGGATATTTCTTAGGATACTCACTTGTCTTCAAGGCCTTCAGGGTATTCAACACAAGGAGACAATAAACTGAAGAAACCTTTCACATAACCTTTGATGAGAGCACTGAGGCCATTAGGTTCTCAAACACCTCATTGGAAGAGATTGGGATTGATTACTCATCAAGATATCCTCCTGATGAATATCTCCCTAAAAGTAATCCTTCCACACAATATCAAGCAGATGCTGACTTCTCATATTACATCATTCCTCACAACCTTCCACATCCAAACATCAGTGAGTTCATTGAAGCTCAACATGTCTCTAATGAGATGACTCACACTGAACCAAACGTTCAGGAACCTGAAGATCAAAGTGTTAAAGTTAAACCTACTGAGAACCAAAACCATGAAGTTCCTCAAGCCTCAGTCCTTGAACCTACACCTCCACAAAATCAAGCCTCCACAAGCTCTAACTCATATCCTAGACCTTAGGATAGTTGGACAAAATCCAAAACAATAGAACTTTTGAATATCATTGGTGAGCCTACTGAAGGCATGCTTACCAGAAGCATGACTGCTAAACTTAAGGCAACCTCAGCAAATGAATGCCTCTTTGTTGAATTCCTCTCAGAAGTAGAACCCAAGAATGTTAAAGAAGCTATGAAGCATTCAAGTTGTGTTCAGGCCATGTAAGATGAGCTTGAACAATTTGACAGAAACAAATTCATGACTTTGGTTAAACGTCCTCAGGATGTTTATGTCATTGGCATGAAATGGATTTTCAAGAACAAGACTAATGAAAATGGCACAGTCATCATGAACAAAGCCAGAATTGTTGCCAAAGGATACAATCAACAAGAAGGCATTGACTACGAGGAAACCGTTGTATCTGTTCCTATAATGGAAGCCATCAGAATCTTCCTTGCCTATGCAACCTACATGAACTTCAAAGTTTACCAAATGGATGTGAAAAGTGCATTCCTTAATGGTAAACTCAAGGAAGATGTTTATGTGCAACAGCCTCCTGGATTTGAAAGCAGTGAGTTTCCTGACTATGTCTGCAAGATTGACAAAGCCCTTTATGGACTGAAACAAGCTCCTAGGGCATGGTATGAAACTCTCTCAGCCTTCCTAATCCAAAATAAGTTTTTCAGAGGCAAGATTGACAATACCTCGTTTATCTATAGAACAAAGGGGGATGTGATTTTAGTCCACGTGTATGTTGATGACATCATATTTGGCTCAACAAATTACAAACTTTGCAAACAGTTTGAAAAACTGATGACAAAAAAGTTTGAAATGAGTATGATGGGAGAACTCACATACTTCCTTGGACTTCAAATCAAACAGGTTGATAGAGGAATCTCCATCAGTCAAGAGATATACACAAGGAGCCTACTGAAAAAATATGAGCTCACTGATTACTCTTTAGTAAAGACTCCAATGGTTCCTCTAAACAATCTTGGCCCTGATCTCACTGGTAAACCAGTAAAACAAACCTTATTCAGAGGAATTATAGGGTCACTGATGTATCTACTTGCCTCAAGGCCTGGCATTCAATTTGCAATTTGTCTATGTGCAATATATCAATTTGATCCAAGAGAGTCAAATCTCACTACTGCAAAGAGAATCATTAGATACCTGAAAGGTACTCCAAATCTTGGTTTGTACTACCCTATATGTTCAGGCTTTGATCTCAAAGGCTACACTGACTCAGACTATGCAGGCTGGAACATGGACAAAAAAAGTACCTCAGGATCCTGTCAATTCCTTGGAGGAAAGCTTGTTTGTTGGAGTACTAAGAAGCAACAATCAGTGGCCATGTCTTCAGCTGAAGCTGAGTATGTAGCTGCTGCTGGTTATTGTGCAAATGTACTCTGGATGAAAAGTCAACTCAGTGACTATGACATCCATTACAAGATGGTTCCCATCTTCTGTGACAACACAAGTGCAATTGCTATGTCCCAAACAACCCTGTACTTCACCAAAGAACCAAACACATTGATATTAGATATCACTTCATCAGGGACCACATCATGAATGGAGATATTGAACTACACTTCATCCCCACTAAATATCAGTTGGCTGATATTTTCACAAAACCCATGGATGAACCCACTTTCACAAGACTGAAAGCAGTACTAGGCATGTTGGATACTGACAATCAGGTCACTGATTAAATTTACTCAACCTGGTGTAAATACTCTTGAAGGTCCCTGAACAACATCATCTTTCAGTGAGTCCCTAAAACATTTCACTCAATGAATAACCTTCCCTTAAAACCATCATACTGAATGAAAATTCATTCAGGGGACTCAAGACATCAACAGATGACATTCAATGGAAAACTAAATGCTCTATGTATCTAGTTAGTAAATGTCCTAAGTTGGTAACTAAATGCATTTAATAAAGGAATATATGTTCTTTTACCCATCTAGCATCCATGTATTGGGGCCCCACTTCATTACTAAAATCCCATTGGCTATTTAATGCCTCTCACTCACAAATAATATCTTTTGATATTTTGTGTGGTGACATCACTCTGCAAAAATGCACTTTTGCAGAGTAATGCAACTGTTCACCTTGACAGTCGCGCAAAACCCAAAAAAGTGGAGTGGTGGCTTTTAATGCAGATACCAAACGTTTTATACAAAACGATTTTCAAAATTTTCAATGTTATTCGCTTAATATTCAAATTACATCCTTCTCCACTTCCCTATAAATACCCCTTACAAAGAAAACACACACACGCTTTTAAAATCTAATCAAACTCTTGCAAATTTCTCAATAAAAAACTTTAAAGATTTATGTGTGTTTTATTCTTTATAACCAGACCTTTTTCTTCAAAACCAGACTTTTTTTTCTCAAAAATGGAAACTTCTAAGGCTATCACCTACGCTTCAAATGTGGAATTCCAACTGGAAAGCGTAGAAATGACCAAAAACAATGTCGTGGGGAACTTCGCTTATCCTGAAAACTTTCCAGCCTATGAGAGAATTTTGGTGTACAGCAGTGGTTACCAACCCTGATGTCACCAAGGACTCCAAAATTAAGTTTACAATGAAGAATAGGAAGAAAACCCTAACCCTTGACTACAAAACCTTTCTCAAAGCCACAAGCCTTGACTTCACTGAAACTTTTGCCCCACAACCCTCTGACTCTGAAGTAAAGGCCAAATTGCTTTTACTTGGGCCACATGACAAACAACACCCTGATGTGGCCCTAGGGACTCTTTTGGCCAAAGCCCAAATGATCAAAACTTGGTTTCCTGCCGTTTGGAGGATACTGATGACATTTGTCATTCAGGTCCTAGGTGGGAACAAATCCTCAACGGAGCAATTGAAAACTGCTCAACAAATGATAGTGTTCAGTCTCCTAGAAGGTAAAAAGATAGACATTGGAGAAATTATCTTCAAGGACCTCATAGTCAAGCTCACAGGCAAAACTAGGCAAAAACACATGTCTTACCCCAGGTTTATCTCTTGTGTGCTTCAAGACGTACTGGGCTCTGAGTATGTTCAGGACAATACACAGGGATCTCTTCCTGATGTCCTACATAAAACCAACTACTCAAGAGACCCCACTGAGGTCACATAAATCACCCTGACAACATATATGTTGACTGTCATTCAGGGTGCTGACGCTATTTCACCTATGCCTTCTCCTTCCAAGAAGGAGAAGAAGAAAAAGAGACAGGGGTCCAGGAAGGTGGTTCAACCCAAACCACTCGCCACTGAGACTTCTGGCTCAAAGCCTGAGAAAAGGAGGCACAAGAAAGACCAGCCTAAAGAGACACCCACTGAAGGGCCCAGCATAACCTTGACCTAAAAGCAACCGCCAACGGAGGGCACTGAGAAATCACACTCAGTGTCCTCGGGTAAACCCTCTTCCCAAGACTCCACTGACATAAACAAGTTAGTGGAGTCAGGAACAACTCAACTATCACATCCCGATGAAGGCATTAGTATATCACAACCTTTTCTTGAGGGAGCACAGGGTCCTATAACCTTGGTAGGGCAGCACAACCCAACTGAGAAGGGGACCTATACCCCCTCACATCCTGCTTACGGATTTGGTGAATCACATCCAGAGTCTCAGGGAGTAACGGTCCATATATCTTCGACAGGGCAACACTACCCTGTTGGAAAAGGGGACCACACGCAATCACTTCTTGATGAGGGCACTGGCACAACACAGCCTTTTTCTGAGGGAGTAAACTTGGGGCCTATATCTTCAGAAGGGCAGAACAACCCTTATGGAAAGAGGCCCCTTAAACAATCATTGGTTACTAAGTTCTTCTCCTCAGGAACTGACTCCGCGGACTAGGTAGAGAAAACCCACTCTGTTCTCCTGGAGGGCTCAGGACCTGACCACACCAAAGGCAAACCCTCTTCTGAGGGGGAGCCGGATACAACCAAGGTTCCTACTCTTGCTGACTTACAAAGTTTAATAGATGAAGATTCAGAAGAGGAGGTGGTAGAATTTGAAGATGATGAAGTTCTGGCTGCTGGGGAAGATATGGACACTGATGACCATACTCTCACTACTGGCTCTCCCCAGCACACTGAGCCACAACATTTATCTCCTCCACCTGAATAACAAGAACCACAACAACAACAACAAAAACTAAACTCCCCATCATCATCATCTCATCAGACACAATCATTAGGCTCATCATCTCCTGGCTTCAGAGACCTGGACAATGTCAATCCAGTCACTGAAGGAACCCTATGTAAAGAGTTTGACTGGAACAATGAATCATTATACACAAGACTTGAAGACAATAGCTGGGACAGACACGCTGAAGCAGTAGCATCCTATGCTGATCTTAGAACCAACATTGAACAATTTCAGGTTCTTACTCAAGAAGCCTGAGCATCCACTGATCAAGGCGTCAGTAACTTGAAGACTTCCTTTGAAAAGCTTGGAACGGATCAGGGTACTCAATTTGCCTCCATTCTTCAGTCTCTGGCCAACATTCAAGTTAAGTTTAAAGAGGATCCAGTTCTGATCACTAAGCTTACTGAGTTCATGGATTCTTACAAGTCTACCTCTGCAGCACTCAGTGAACTTCCCAAATTATTCAAGGAGGTAGACTTCCCAGCTCTCAAGACTCATCAGGAAGCTGTTGCCAAGACACTCAGTGATCAAGAGCTCAAGCTCACCTCCATCTCCTCATCATATGAACAATTCACCAAAAAATACAATGAGCTTGTTAGCTGCTATACAGCCAGGATCACCCAACTCTCTCAGCCTCAGGTCACCATGAGCACTAATATCTCCACCCTGAAGACAGAAACCTTAGAGATCAATGGCATGGTCTCTGATATCCTGAAGCTATTTCAGTCTTCTCAAGCTCAGTCTGCTCCTAAATCAATAGATGCTTCCACTGAAGCTCCAACGTCTGTTGAGGGGGAGAAAATTGCTCCAACTAAGCCAACTCCTGTACAACAGCTCTTCAATCAGTTGGATCCACACAGAAAGATAGGGGGAGATGATCAGACACTTGATGTATCAATACCAGAGACTACTGAAGTAATCACTAAAGTTGTGCCTCTCAAAGCTTTATGCCTACAACTACAACAACTTCAACTCTAGTCATCTCATCAGTTCCTCCTATTACTTTAAGCACTCCAACTGCTATCCTTACTGAAGCAACATCAACAACCACAATGTTCCCAGAGACATCTTCCATGACACCTCAACCCACTGACAAAGGGATAGGAATTAAAGAAGGTGGAGACTCACCTCCCAGGCTCATAAAGGCACCCAAAGAGGTCAGACAAGACCCTGATGAGCCAGTACTTATTGAATACATCTTACACAATGGCAAAGTCTTCAAGGGAACAAATGCAGAGGTAGCTGCTATAATGGAAAAGGAAGATAGGTTCAAAGCTGAGATGCTCAGTAAACTTGTTATTGCTAAAGTAGCCAAAGAAGTGATCAAGGAGACTGATCAAGTTATCACGGGGGACCAGTTTCTACAACTTCAAGCTGAGATGATCAAGAAACACAATGAAAAGATCAAACTGAACAGCGAGAAGAAAAGAAGAAACTTGAGAGGTATGTCTGTACCATGACCAAGACAAAGGGTAAAGGTCAAATCATTGATATGATCGTTCATGCTAACACCAACCCCCTTGCTATCACTGTCAAAAAAGGTGAGAGGGTATATGAGAAGAATGGCCCATTTAAGTTCTCTGAGTTTGGCATCAAAGAATGGGATATGATGGGACCCATCCTAAGCAAGAAGAACAACAAGTACATCCCTGACTTGTTGGAAGCTCTAACAAAAAAGTATAAATAATTGAAAAGGGTGGCCAAGAGTCTTGGAATCAATCATCAACAAGCTCTTGAATCTCAGGGTCTCACTATTCCTGAGCACACTCAGAGCATTGGAAAGAAAAGGAAGGCAGTAGAGCTGGAGCCTGAACGCTTTATTGCTGGACTTCACGGCCAAAGGCTACTCCCTGAAGGTGTCAAGTTCGTTCATAACAGGTGATCAAGCACCATGAGTTTGGGATCTTCTTTTTAGATGAGTTTGGTCAACAAGCATTCCAAAGGGTCAGTGACATACATCTAGTGGAGACCACAACATTACTGGCTTACAAGCTGATGGCTCTTTACTACAAAAGCCCTAAAAATGATGAGTTCATAGCCCTGATGGATAAGATGATGAAGGAGAGACCTGATAAGGCTGTGCTGTTAACTAAGAAGTCTAGGCTTGATCTCATGGGAATTAAGGAAGTCTGAGTACTTAACCCTGAGCATTTTGTACTAGATGATAGGGCTAATGTAACTGATGAATAAAATGATGGTCCATGTTTTTTAAATCAGTGTTCCTTAAATTGCATTATAGTATCTTCAGTGTAAGAAGAAGTCCATTTGCTCACTTACACTGATCAAAACAATTAGGCTATATTTATGTCCAAATAGGGGGAGACTGTTCGGTCCATTGAGTACCCAAGCTTCCTTAAACAAGGATTTGAATAGAAAATAACCTAAGTGTTAGAAAACCTTAAACAATATTCAAGTCACTGAGTGAAAAGTTGCTCAGTGAGTCACCTTCAAGATGCTTAGGACGAGTCTATGAAGAAAGCCTCTCCATTCAGTAAGGCGGAACTCAGTGAGTGGCACCTAAGCCAAAGAAGAAGCTGATGGGTTCAGTGAGTGATGACAATAACTCACTGAACCCCAAGATTCCTCAACAACTAAAGACTGAAGATTGAAGACTGAATACTGAAGACCTGAAGACTGAAGAATAGGCGGGATAAGGCGGGAAACATTTGAATGGATAAGACGAAGTCCTTATCAACCTGAATTCAAACTTTCCCTGAAAGGAAAAATGTCAGGAAAATGCCATCACTGCTCCTCAGAAAGCAGTATTGTCTTATACCCAAAATAGCCTATTTTAACAGAGACAAAATACGTAAGTATTTTGTCCTAACTAGCTTAGGTCACCTTTTGTCTTTATCACACGGTTGTAATTTACTTGTGTATAAATAGGAAACATAAGGTGGAGTAAAAGTTTGACAAGTTTGTGCACTTAATGCTTTGACATTAATAAACAACTTTTACTCCTCCAAATAGCAACTTTGTCCCTGAGATAGCTCAGTTGGTTCAGTGTAGTTGCTATTGATTGCGTGGTTTTGTAACCTTACAACAGGTTTTACCTCTCGAGGGATCTCAAGAGGCTTACAACCCCACCAGGCAGTGTACCTGACCGATGTAGTATAGTGTAGTGGTAAGTACGGGGGATTGATCGTTCTCCACAGGGAATAGTGTTCGTTAGGTATGAAAGACTACTCTAATTAGGTCTGAGGGTTGAGGAAGATTCTTTTTATGTTTTTATATTTTTATGAAAGCAAGTAAAATCTCGGTTTTGATAGAGTGGGCGGAATTAGTTGCTAGTCAACTAACCCAAATTACTACGAATGCAAATAAAATAAAATAACAAAAATGAAAATGTGGTGAGAAACTTATGTGTAGAGAAATGTGTTTACTTAGATTTCCTTACTCCCTAACTATCTTTTACCGGTTAATTAGTGTGTATTAGTTGCGTGGATGACGGGTGTATTCCTTAATACCATTCGTGGGGTGGCGTACTTACTTCCCCAACTCTACAAGCTCCTACTTCACTCCTATGTCGAGCCGGCTAGGAAGCTCCTAACATGGGATCACTAGAATTCGCTTGTGCATTAAATACAACCATAAAAACCTTTAGTACGCGTTTGGTTCATGTTTCTTAAGACGTTCAAGCAAGTTACCGAATAGGAAGTTAGCCAGTTTTCTTAAGCCTAACATAGATAAACAATCATCCAATACAATTAATAACACATTAACAACCAATAATCAATAGCTAGGTTTCATTAGATCTAAGCAAACACAAGATAAATTTAGCCTAACATGTTAAACAAAAGACAAGAATAAGATAGAATCAAACAACACATAGACATATTGAATGATTAATTGATAACTTATCTTTCAATGAAACATGGAAGATCTCAAGGCAAAAAGCCCTGAAAAAGTAGCTAAAATCGTCTTAGGGTTTTCTCCCAAAATTCCACACACTAAGCTCTCCCTAATGACAAAAAATTAGAAAACTATATATAGATTTTTGGATCTGACGGCGTCACCTTATGGAGTGTGACGCCGTCACCTCGCCGCTTTTAGGGTTCCCGAATGACCTTCTTGACGCCGTCCCTCTTTAGCTCTTCAAAAATCCATTCTGGCTTATCAAGGCTTGACGCCGTCCAACCATGAACGTGACGCCGTCCCCTTATGATTTAAGCCGTGACGCCCTAGATCAAGTTAAAGCGTGACGCCGTCAGAATTCACATGCTATTTTCACTGGCCCGTCATGAGTAAATTTCACGTCCAACTTTTCTTGCCAAGGCATGACGCCGTCCAGAGTAAAGTATGACGCCGTCAAGAGTAACTTTTAGCCGATTTTTGAGACTTTGCCGTTTTCTTCACTTTAATGCTCCAAAAACGTCCAAAATGCCTCCTTTTCCAGATTTCTCCTCAAAAGTACCTAAAATGACAAAAGGAACGATTTAGGGCAATATTTGATCAAATAAATACGATTTCGGGCTTAAATGACCCCTTAAAAGCGGTACACTTTTCGCCTCATCAAATACCCTTACACTTGAGATTTGCTTGTCCTCAAGCAAATGCGCTTTTATTCTAATCAAAATACAAGTTAGGGGTCATTTAATGCTAACATAAAAGTAATTACAACAAATAATCGTTCCACTTCAATCATAATAAGCACGGAGATTATAAACTAGCACCTCACAAGTAGTGTTTAGATACTCACATCTCTCAAGTGTCATCAAAATAAATCTCATAAATGAAAACGGATAATATCTCTCACTACCTGTCATAGCAAATAGATTACCATAGGCTTGGGAAAGGATCGAAAACCTCCTCCACTAGGCGTAAGCACCAAAGATAAACTATCAAAGAGGGCTTTTAAATGGGTTATAACGTTAGGTGTAGGGAAAAGGAAAACACGGTTTTGTTGGATAAAGGATATTTTACTGGTGGCTAGTTAAAAATCTTGATCAATTACATGTACTATACAATGTTGCTAAGCCAAGACTAGACTCGATCTTAAGCTAGAAACGAAATAACAAAATAACAAAAATATAAAACAAACATAAAATAAAATGGGATGGTAGTCCGTATGTTTTTTCTATTTTTCATTTTCTCATTTTTTTGTGTTTTTCTTGATTTTTTTTTTTTTTTTTTTTTTTTTTTTTTTTTTTTGCATACACTCTTGCCCTACCATCCAAAATAATACATCATAGGGGCATTGCATTCCCCTTACACTTGAACTTTTACATAACTTTAAAAATACTAATCTAATGACTCGAATTAAGATAATTGAAAAACTTGGAGTACTTTTAAAACATTTAGCACATATGGGGGTAATAAATGATGTTCTTCCCCATTACTCCATTATACTAGTACTTTACCCATGAGTCCCAATCGTCCCAAAACAATATGTACAAGGATATGACTCGACTTAGCAACCATGTAATCAACTAGATAACTAACTTGGGTTTAAACAAATGTTGTAACAATAATGCACTAAAAATGAGTGCATACAAGGTAGGCTAAGGCGATTTGGGTGTACATTTAAGTGGGGTGTAACAAATTCTTCCTTTAAGTAAAATGCTTAAAGGTCGAAACGAAAAGATAGGCTCTGAGGGGTGTACTAGGGGTATCGTGTACTAAAAATGAGTACAACGCAAAGGGTGTGGGAGAATTACTTGACCAATGTAGCCAAAGTAATTATAACAAAAACACAGGTGTAAAACAATGGGTTAATCCTAATGCCTCTTATCACGTAGTAAATCTAACTACACGAATGTAGTCTCACTTGTGGCCTTGGAATGGTCCTAACGCAAGTTCTAGAATCTAAGTGCTACCGGTACACACATCATAGCATAAATGCTTTTCCTACCAATTCTAGGGGTGAACCTCACATATTTGGGGTGGAAAAATTTTTTAGTGGTACGGTTTTTGTGCTAGTCATATAACTCCTATCCGTGAGACGCTCATTAAGATCAAAGTTTCACTCCTATATGTTGTAAAAAATTTTAAATTTGGCACTAAAATTACCTTAACAAGTATTTCTCTCAGTTTTATTACACATCTACTATTAAACAAACAAAAATCAAGCGCAATGGCATTCTCTAAAATCGTACTTTTACCCTCCCCTTACACTTAAGATGAACATTGTCCCCAATGTTCAAATAACAAGATGTAAAAGCAAAAAGTAAAAGAATGAAATCAAATACTCCCCTGATTCGCTCGGTGGATAATGAAATTACACGGTTAAATCTTCCTCCAAAGAGAATGTTGAAGCTCCATGACTAATGCATCGCCATAAGCTTGATTCCAAAAACATCTCCTTGTCCAAAATAACCTGTTAAACCTGAGAAAACAAACACGAAAACCTGCATAACATCGGCGGGAAAAATCTATATATAAGGATATAATGCTTGTGGAATGATAATTTTGCAGATTCCTGGAGATTATAAGTTGGAGATTTAATAAAAACTTTTTATGAAAACAAAACTTTCAAAAATTTCTGGAAATTAAATCTGACGCCGTCAGGTTATAACCCCTGACGCCGTCAGAAATGACCTGACAAAAATTTTCATTTTAAGTTTCCGGAAAATTTCTGGAAAAACCTTTACCTTACTTCCTGGAAATCCTGCAAAACATCATTATGACTCGATACAAGCATTTGACTCAAACAAATACGAATATGTATGCTAATTTATTATTATTACGATTCATGTTAATTTGTGTTCTAATAAACCGATTTAGATTTCCCTTACACTTATCTTTTGCAAAATACCTTTATATGTAGTTAAGACGAAGTTAAAAACAACATAAAGCATTTTCACAATTTACTTTTGAACATGAATCAATAATGATAAAAATTAAACACACATACGGAAAATAAAATCAAACAAACAAATAAATAAACACACAAAGCAAATAAAACAAATAAAGCTTGGGTTGCCTCCCAAGAAGCGCTTTTCTTTATTAACGAGTCTTGTAGCTAGACTCAAAGTCACGTACATTACGTGACTCCATCATCGGTCACGGTTCCTAGGCCATTCTCCTTCCCGGTTTTATATTCCGGTCCTAATTTCAAACAATCCTTGTAGAAACCGAATATCCTTTCCATAACATAGTCTACTCCTTTACTTCTATCCTCATCATTCCTATAGTAGACCGCTTGCTTGAGCTCCTTCTCAACATTTGACAAGTGTTGGAATTGTTCTATCTTATATGGCATTTGGTAGCTTACTTCATCGGTCTCATCCTTAAATCTAACTATCCCTAAGGAAGGTTCATAAGTCATTCTAGAGACCTCAACAAATGGTTTTCCAAAAACCACTTGAGTCAGGGATGCATCGACTATTGGGCGGATATCTTCTACAATTATAAAGTCGGTGACATAGGTGAAGTTTCCTACATAAACCGGTAATCCCTTAACTCTTCCCGTGAAGTTACTCATCCAACCCTTGTCAGGGAACATCCTATACCCAAGTTGATTCTTCATTATCAAGTTGTAGTGGGCTCTAGTCATGATGTTTATGGGCGATCTAAGGTCGATGTAAGCTTTCCACACATGCAAATGTCCGATGTTGCATGGTATGTTGAGATTAGAAGGGTCGCCTATTTCTATGATTGGTCTACCTAGGAAGTATGGTGCCTCGGGGTCATCGAATAAGTTTGTATGATATGCGCGCTCTTCCTTAGTGGGTAGCCTATTGAAGTAGTCCTCATCATTATCTACTTCCTCAATCTCACTTGTCCTAACTTCCTTATCAACCTCGACTTTCTTATCCTCATCCTTAGGTTCACTATTATCCTCATTCCTATCAATTGGTTTAATAGTGACAATGTTGACAAAGTGGACGTGTTTGGATGAAGAGGGGTCTTTTACTTGGGGTCCGCTATTTGTGTTCCTAGCGTCCTTATGTGGAGGTGATAGCACTTGGTTATTGAGGGCTTTCAACAAGTTGTCAATTTTGTTGGTCATCTCTGTTTGTTGTTGATTGAATTCGGTTTCAAACTTGGCTAAAAGAGCTTCTTGAGATGCCATAAATTGAGACATCAATCCTTCAAAGTTATTGGTAATACCATTGCCGGAAGGATTGTTGTTGAAAGTACGGTTCGAGTTGGAACCGCTTGATTGGAAACGATTAGGTGGGTTGGAAGAATTGGTTTGTTGTGTGTTTTGGTTTTGTTTCCACCTAAGGTTCGGGTGATTTTTCCATGAGGGGTTGTATGAATCACCGTAATGGTTTGGCTCGGGTTTGAAAGTGTACCACTTGTCTCCCGCTCCGTCGGTACGCGAGGATGCGTAGTCCACAAAAGCTTGTTCGGGGAGTTTCATGCAACCACGAGTGTCGTGGGGACCACTACATAATTCACATGAAGAAGTGATTTTGTTCACTTGGCTTGAAGGTTTAGGAGCCTCGTAGGATTTCATGAGAAACTTGACTTGGTCTTCAAGTTCTATGATCCTACGGTCGGAAGTGCTTGAATTATTCGAAGGCAAAGATATTGCCTTGACCGTTTTATTCAAATCACGGGGATCACTCCAACTTTCGTTGTCATAAAGAGCAAGATCCTCTAGGAGAGCCCATGATTGTTCCGCACTTAGATCACGTAGCTTGCCACCGGCCGATTGGTCAATGGTTTGCCTCGTGTAGAGATTGATATGGTCATAGAAGATTTGGACTTGGAGCCAAAGTTCTATGCCATGGTGAGGGACTTTTTGGAGTAAGTCCTTGAATCGAGTCCATGCCTCGTAGAGAGTTTCGCCTTGACGTTGTTGGAACATCAAGATATCATTCCTTAGCTTGGTAGTTCTTCCCGGTGGGAAAAACTGAGCAAGGAAACGAGTGGTGAGATCATCCCAAGAGGTGATGGATCCTGCGGGTTGACGTTCTAGCCACTGACTAGCTTGGTCCCGCAGAGAGAATTGGAAGAGACGCAATCGGGTCGTCTCTCGAGTGGCAACATCAAGGTCTATAGAATCAACGATTTTAAGAAAGTCCTTGAGATGTTGATTAGGATCTTCAGAACGAAGTCCATGGAATGCGCATCCGCTTTGCACCAACCGGATGGTGTCGGATCGCAAGGGTGTGATATTGGCTCCTTGAGTGAGCTCAATGGTGTTTCGATAGCCATGGTGGCTAGGACGGGAATACTCTCCTAAAGTACGAGCTCTAGGAGGTGGTGGTGGTTGTTGTGGTGGTGGGTTGTGTGGGTTAAGGATATTACCATCTTCCATGATGTCGGACGGTAATGGTTACGAACAAAGACACGAAGAAAATAGATAGACTAAAGAAAACCTAGAAAAATAAAATAAAAATCTCACTAGAAAGGAATCTAGTGAGTAGACCTAATAGAAATAAAAATTCAACCTAAACAATAACTATTCCCCGGCAGCGGCGCCAAAAACTTGATTGCGTGGTTTTGTAACCTTACAACAGGTTTTACCTCTCGAGGGATCTCAAGAGGCTTACAACCCCACCAGGCAGTGTACCTGACCGATGTAGTATAGTGTAGTGGTAAGTACGGGGGATTGATCGTTCTCCACAGGGAATAGTGTTCGTTAGGTTTGAAAGACTACTCTAATTAGGTCTGAGGGTTGAGGAAGATTCTTTTTATGTTTTTATATTTTTATGAAAGCAAGTAAAATCTCGGTTTTGATAGAGTGGGCGGAATTAGTTGCTAGTCAACTAACCCAAATTACTACGAATGCAAATAAAATAAAATAACAGAAATGAAAATGTGGTGAGAAACTTATGTGTAGAGAAATGTGTTTACTTAGATTTCCTTACTCCCTAACTATCTTTTACCGGTTAATTAGTGTGTATTAGTTGCGTGGATGACGGGTGTATTCCTTAATACCATTCGTGGGGTGGCGTACTTACTTCCCCAACTCTACAAGCTCCTACTTCACTCCTATGTCGAGCCGGCTAGGAAGCTCCTAACATGGGATCACTAGAATTCGCTTGTGCATTAAATACAACCATAAAAACCTTTAGTACGCGTTTGGTTCATGTTTCTTAAGACGTTCAAGCAAGTTACCGAATAGGAAGTTAGCCAGTTTTCTTAAGCCTAACATAGATAAACAATCATCCAATACAATTAATAACACATTAACAACCAATAATCAATAGCTAGGTTTCATTAGATCTAAGCAAACACAAGATAAATTTAGCCTAACATGTTAAACAAAAGACAAGAATAAGATAGAATCAAACAACACATAGACATATTGAATGATTAATTGATAACTTATCTTTCAATGAAACATGGAAGATCTCAAGGCAAAAAGCCCTGAAAAAGTAGCTAAAATCGTCTTAGGGTTTTCTCCCAAAATTCCACACACTAAGCTCTCCCTAATGACAAAAAATTAGAAAACTATATATAGATTTTTGGATCTGACGGCGTCACCTTATGGAGTGTGACGCCGTCACCTCGCCGCTTTTAGGGTTCCCGAATGACCTTCTTGACGCCGTCCCTCTTTAGCTCTTCAAAAATCCATTCTGGCTTATCAAGGCTTGACGCCGTCCAACCATGAACGTGACGCCGTCCCCTTATGATTTAAGCCGTGACGCCCTAGATCAAGTTAAAGCGTGACGCCGTCAGAATTCACATGCTATTTTCACTGGCCCGTCATGAGTAAATTTCACGTCCAACTTTTCTTGCCAAGGCATGACGCTGTCCAGAGTAAAGTATGACGCCGTCAAGAGTAACTTTTAGCCGATTTTTGAGACTTTGCCGTTTTCTTCACTTTAATGCTCCAAAAACGTCCAAAATGCCTCCTTTTCCAGATTTCTCCTCAAAAGTACCTAAAATGACAAAAGGAACGATTTAGGGCAATATTTGATCAAATAAATACGATTTCGGGCTTAAATGACCCCTTAAAAGCGGTACACTTTTCGCCTCATCAGTTGGTTCAGTGTAGTTGCTATTTAAGCTTAGCTTGAGTTTAGTGAGGAGTCATACCATACTTGTCATTTCAATCCCAAGTGTTATTCCGCAAACACTTGGGTATAATTCTTTGATTGATATCTAATAAGAATTAAATGTTGAAAAATATCTTGTCTATTTACTTTTACATTTTTCTCATAACTATCAAAGAACATCATTACATTACTTAAACATGGTGCATAGTTAGATTAACTTTGTAGTTAATTCTAACCGTGTAAACAGGTGCAACATAAACCAAACCAAAAAAGGTCGGTTCGGTACATTTTCGGTCGGTTTGTCGGTTCGGGTCAGTTTTTAGGTGGATTTTCTCAGCCCTAATAAAGACAATCGACAATATAAAGCAAGAATAAAAGTAAAGCGATAAGTAAAAAGGATATGTAAACCGACATGTGATTTATAGTGGTTCAGTCAAGAAGTTCCTTCTCGCCCTACTCCACTCCCTGAGTACCCAACTCGAAACAAGTTCCATTCTCGACGGAGAAATCTTACACAGCGTAGCTTACACTTTATCTGGTTCAAAGCTAAATACCGGGTTCTTCACATAAGGTAGAACCAAACCTTACACGACGTCGCCTACACTTTATCCGGTACTAGGCTAGATACCGGGTTCCATTACAATGAAGGAACCACAACCCAATCAACACCTAGTTTCACAACACATCATAAGGACTAACGTCCTTCTACACCAATCTACACAACACATCTACGATACACCAAGATGATGATACAAGAGATGATGCAAGACAATGTGTCTAATGGATATGAATGTCTAATCTAAATAAACTTCCATTTATAGGAAGCCTTCAATGAATGAAGATCACAAGTTCCCTAAGCTTGTTGTGATAGATCGTTATGTCTGTATGATTGTGGTGGATGAGGATCACTTCAGTAGATAAGGATGCAAGATCTCTAAGCTTGCTTCGGAGGATCACTTCGGGAGTATGCTTACAACAAAATGAAAGTTAGAAGCATTATGATCCTATGAGAAAGAAGTTGCTTAACATGTTTTCCTACTTATCTAAATATGTTAGAAATGGTAGAGAGAAAGAGTGTGAAAGGTGTTAGAAAATGGTGAGAAGTGATTTGCTATTTATAGAGAAAAAGAACCAAAGCTGTTACTATTCACCTGGATCCCTTCTGAAAGGGATCCGGCTACCTAAACCAAAGGGATCTGCGGGATCCGCCGACGCTCCTCATTATTTGGGTTATAGGTTATGGGTAATGGGTCATGGGTCATGGACTTTGGGTTAGGGTACCCAACTAGATACAATGAACATAGACAATGAGTTATGGGTTATTGACTTTGGGTCATGGGTCATGGACTTTAAGTCATGGGTCATGGGTTTTACCTATTGTGATGTCATGCATGATGTAATGCACATTTAATGTATGATGTAATTAATGCACATGGGTCATGGGTTATGGGTTATGGGTTATGGGTCATGGGTTTTGGGTTATGGATAGTCCAAGCTATTTCATGTTTTATTTAACTATGTATTTTTACAAAAGTGTAAGTAAAAAAAGTTACTTATAAGTGTTTTATAAAAATGGTTTTGGTTTTATTTAAACTATTTAACTAAACATGTTTGATGGTTTATTTGGGTTTTGATCATAACGCAACATAACAAACATGTACGAACCTGTGTTGTATCATACAAGGACTTGAGACGTCGAGGGGTGTTGAAAGTATGTTGAGACAAAATATGATTACAAGTAACTTATATTTTACGTTATGTATTACAAGTTAGATGGGTTTTCATCAACAAAAAAAAAAAACGAGACTGTATAGATTAAATATCGTAATATTTTCACTAACAATCTCTCCCTTTTTGATGATGAAAAAATATATGTAAATGTAATAGATAGGTAAAATGTTAAAGTTACTTTTGTCCGTACTTCATTTACATTACCTTCTCTGTTTACACTCTTCTCCCCCTTTTGTCGAAAAAAAAAGGGTGTGTCCTTGAAGTTAAACTTCATTTTTCCCCAAGAAGGAGAGCTTGCATCATCCCTAGTGAAGTTAAATAGAAAACCCCTTATTGCTCCCCTAAGATCTTTGTACCTCCTAGTTGATTGACCTTCGTTGCTAACGGATCAATGGATCAAATTTTGAGGCTTAACCTACATCAAGGTTAGTGTTTTGCAAAGAAAGGAATATAAAGAATATATGATGAAAAAGAAATCTTCCATTTGTCGAAACATAAGGAATGTCGAAGAGTGAAGAAGATGATGAATGCGTGTAAGCTCCCCCTTGACGGTTTCTCCCCTTTGTACGAGGCATCAAGGTATGATTGAAAAGCTACAAAAAAGAATTAGTGCAAAACTATATTCGTCCTTGTACGAGTAAGTCATATGATGCAATCTATAGATGCTCGACGGAAGCTCCTCCTTGCTTGAGGGCGTCAAGAAGAACCTACAAAAATAGAAGTAAACTTCGTCCGGAGACAAGTATGCCATATACAAAACCATGTATATGAGTGAACCTACAAAGAAAAGATTAGTGCAAAACTTCGTCCATAGACGAGATAGTGTTTGGTCCGTCATTACCCAAGCATCCTGAAAACAGGATTTGAATACAAATTAGCCAAGTGTTAATCAACCTTAAACACTCTCGAGTAACTGAGTGAACAGCCACTCAATGTGTTACCTTCAGGATGCTTAGGACGAGTCTAAGAAGAAAGATTCATCATTCAGTGAGGCGGAACTCCATGAGTAGGACATAAGCCAAAGAAGAAGGTAATGGGTTCAGTGAGTAATGACAAGAACTCACTGAACCCCAGTCTCCTCAACAACTATAATGATTGAAGACTGAAGACGAAGCCTGAAGAATCTAAAGTCTAAAAGAAAGGCAGGATTAGGCCGGAAGAGTTTGAAAAGATAAGGAGAAGTCTTATCGGGCCGAAAGCAAACTTTCTCTAAAACGGCTTAAAGTCAAGACGTGTCATTGCTGACACTCGAAAAACACTTTTAGCTTATTCCCAATGTAGATTCTTGGAAATGAAAATTACTGTTGTATTTTGTCAAACAAGCTTGGTTATTCCTTTTGTACTTCTAAAAGGTGCTCTTTTATACTTGTGTATAAATAGGAACAGATGGGAGAAAAGTGGAATAAGTTTTGTGCATTAAAAGCTTAGACTTTCACAAAACCACTTTTCTCCTCCAAAGAGCAACCTCATCCCTGAGATAGCTCAGTGGTTCATTATTGTTGCCACTTAAGAATAACTTGAGTTTAGAGAGGAGAACACATCATACCTTGTCTATTCAATCCTAAGTGTTTATTCCGCAAACACTTGGGTAATAGATTCTTTTGATTAATTTCTAATAAGAATTTAAACGTTGAAAAACTTGTGTTTTTATCCTTAGGTTTTACTTATCTGTTATAATTAATCAATACGTTAATTTAGTCATGGAACACAATTAGATTAACTTTGTAGTTACTTCTACTTGTGTAACGGGAACAACAAATGGTATCAGAGCCTCTGGTTTGTAAAATCTTTTCAAAAACTAAGAATGCTAAAGGTTTTTAAAACCAGGATACTACTATGAGTGATATTAAGGTGCCCCAGCTCGTTGATAAAAAGGGAGGAAGTTATTCAACTGTTGCTCCCAGACTTGAAGCTGGAAAATTTAGCTAGTGGAAAAGGCGCATGCTTTGCTACTTGACTAGTATGGAACCATACTACATCACTTGTATCAATGAAGGTCCTTATGTCCCTAAGACTGCTGAAGGCCGATTATCTAAACCAGAAGCTCAGTGGACCATTGATGAGAGAAGAGTGGTCAATCAAGACCAGCGCCTGAGAAGCATAATTATACCTTGTCTTCCTGACGATATAATGGAATCAGTCATGAACTGTACATCAGCCAAACAAACTTGGCTTGACTTGGTTAATAGCTTCGAAGGTCCCTCAGATATCAAGGAAAACAAGATCATGGACCTGAAACTTGAGTATAACACTTTCAGGGCAAAAGACTCAGAAAGTCTGTCTCAGACCTATACCAGATACAAGACCCTGATAAATGAATTATCAAATGATGGTGTAGTTTTGTCTAAGCATGAGATAAATGTTGGCTTTGTCAACAGTCTCCCTGAGAAGTGGTTAAACTTCTCTCAGGGCCTCAGGAATGCTAACCACATTCAGACCCTTGAGCTCCCTGAGATCTATGGGAAGTTTGTCTATGAAGACAACTTAATCTCTAGGAGATACCCAGATTCAAAGAAAGCTCTTGAGACAAATAAGGCCCTGACTTCCTCACCAATATCAACTGCCTTTTATTCTAATGGCGTTGTGCAGGATTTTCAGGAGGATTCTGATGATGAGGTTGATGAAAGAACTAGTGATGAGTACCTAAATGATTTACACTTGGAATTCCAAGAAAGGGCACCCCTTGCTAGTTCAAAACATTTTATCAAAAGAAATCAGTCAAAATTTTCAAAAGCTAAAGCAAATGAAACCACTGAATGTTTCAAATGTGGTAAAAAGGGTCATTTTGCTAAAGACGGTTATTCAAAAACCATCTCAGAACCCTCTTTTAAATTTTCTGGAAACAGTTCCTCAAGAACTAGCAAGTTTCAACCTAAAATGTTTTAGTCTTATCAACATTTTCAAAATGGTCAAAAAGACATTGAAGCTAAATATAGGAAAGCTAAGGCAAAACTTGCTCTTCTTTAGGCCACTCCCTTAGTTTCTCAGGCGGCTCAAACTTCCAAACCTGTTGAGGCAAAGAACAAGGTTCTTGTAGCCGAAGCCTATGACTGGGATGAAGAAGAGGTCTCCTCAGAAGATGAGGAAATTAGAGTGAGTGCACTGATGACACTTTCAGAAGGTGATCAGCTGGCCGTTGGAAAAAGTCATGCAAGGAATGGAGAATGGGTCAACATAACCATGAAAAAGGTAAATATTTTACTTTCAATGGATGATGATTCTGATTGGTAGTCTTATATGAATTACATTTGTAAAACCCTAAAATTCAAAAAATGTAAATTACCCAAAATGCCCTCTAATTTTAAAATTTTGAGAAGACGTTGAATAAACTAAGACATTACATTCCGATTTTGACCTAAGTATTTAATTCGTTAATATTTGATCAAATAAACGTTATAACCTAAAGTTGATAATTATACTAATCTAAACTATATGTTATTATTAATAATTATACTAATCTAAACTTTTCAAATTTTCTACAATCTCATTGTAAATATGACAAGTAAATTATGACCAATTATGTTACAAATTTTCTGTTACGTCAAAACCATATTAAAACATTTAAATTCCGCAATATGCGTCCTTCATACTTATGTCACTATAATTTTGTAAGGCAAGATCATTTAAATAAACAAACATGGAAACAGTTATCAAATATCTTTATATGTCCACATATCTCGCCATAATCTCCTCCCCAAATCATGCACGTGAATTACCTTTTTCTTTGCACAAGTTTTGGACAGAATATATCCTATCTTGGTACATATTCACACGCTCCATCCTATTATTAAACATATCTGCTTGTCCTTTTATCCCCCCTAAACCGAATGAAAAACTAAAGAAAACCCTAAACCAATACGTTTATGATAGCAAGACAAGTCGGTTCGACTTTCGTGTATGGGTAGCAGCCCAGTTCCGATTTGCTGAAGTACTATTGAGATGGCTGAGTGTGGGTGATACGTCTAACTGTTGTTGTGTGGGGTTGAAGGGTTTGGTTCGGTAGCATGGAGTTTATGGTTCGCGATGGGTACAACGGATAGCTGTTCGTGTACGTCCGGGTTTGGGTTCGGTTGTGTCTCGCTTATCTTAGTGCTTGTGATTTTGTTTCAGTTTCGATCTATCGTTTTCGGAGGTATATCTTTAACTATCATCACGTTATATAATCATACACTAATCATAAGAGTTATGTTAAGAAATTCTTGCATACGCTAATGAAACTATTATAAAATCATCACTAAGTTAAGATAAGAAATATGTAAACATAAACCGTATTAATTCGTTTAGAAAAGTCATCATCATATGTGTTATAAACTCTCAATATGATTCATTAGAAACTAAATCTCATATAGGGTAATATGTTTGATATGATGAATGAAACTAGCTTGCATGGATAAAACATAGATGGCCACCATATATAATGTATAATAATGTTAAAGGTTATTAGTCATCCATTATGTTTAAACCTGAATCTTAGAGTCCTTATAAATATGTATGATAAAATTTAGTTACTTGTTTACGTATATAATATAATGCGAAATATAAATCGGGTCTGAACTTTGGTGTCGGTATATACGGGTGAAGAAGATGATGGTGCGTATATTAAGCAAACTGTTTCTTTTTAAAAATACTTTTTTTAAATACTTCTGGCCATTTGTCATTATAAGCAAATGAAATGTTTAACGTAATTGTGCTATAAGTATTGTATCGCAATCAAGTCAGTAGTCGTCATTTTTGTCTTGAATGCTTTAAAAGTGAAAATCTGTTTTGCTCATAGTTTCGATTTACGATTTTATATAAAGTATATAGAAATTATATGCTGAATGTTTAAAAAAAATGATATATGAGAAAACGTAACTCATTGTAATGGTTGATCAATGCATGGCTCTAAAAAGGAAAAAATTTAATAATTCCTAGTTCAAATATTAGAGGGTGCATAGAATTTGTAATAGGTTGTTATCAATAAAACGTAGAGATAGGTTGATTATTATAATCATATTAAAACGATTTAATACACACTTATGATGTATAAATCAAAGAAATAGTTAAATAGTTTTCTAAATAGTATTATGTCCTCAAATCGTGTAGATAATCTGAAGCGGGAGTAAGTTGTGTTTCGGGTACGCGTTGGTTTGTTTAAGGTACAGATATTCTGACCTTCCTTATAAGGTTTCTCATGATCTCTTTCATTTTCTGATCCGTTAGTTTCTGAACTGATGCCATTGCTATGATTCCCTTTGCTTGAACCTTCTCTGTTGATCCCATTTGATATGACCTCTGTTATGAACCTATGTTATGAAAACCTTTTTAATTACACCATGGAAATGTTTTGAGAAAAACCATTTTAAAAAGATGTTTATAAATGATGCGAAACTACTTTTATATAAAATGTTACTAACTTTTATGAAAACTATATTTTGAAGACTATCTTTATAAAAACCGTTTTGAAAGATTATGTTTATGAAAATCACTTTAAAGGATCGTTTTATGAAAATCTTGAATTAAATGATTGTTTAAAATGGACTTTGATAGAAACTTCTGAAACGGACTTTTGATCTGAACCATGACTTGATTATTGAATATGAACCTTGATCTGATAAACTCTGATTTGGCCTTTGGTATATTATATCTGATACATCTGATATGAACTATCTGTTATGAACTATCTGTATTGGACCTTTGGATATGACCTTCTGATTTGATTTGACACCTGACTCTTAGTTTGATACCCGAGCCAAAATTTGTGACCCTAGCCATGAAGGTAACATGGCCGTGTCTGTGATGCACCACTGGCATGACTAGTGTGTAGCCCTAGTGATTTGGTTACACCGTCCCTTTGATTTGGTCTGCATGTGATTGGGTAGGGGCGTATGGATGCATCCTAGATCTGTTCTGTTTAGTGGATTTAACTATATATGATTTCTGTTCTGGTGACTGGTACTGTGTGCAATACATGCCTTTCACAATTTCTGGGAGCTAGCTACTCCATTTGAAGAATGAGGACACCCCTCATATTATCTGATTATCTGAGAGGTCTCCCCTCTATATGATTATGAAGATTTATGGTTACGATATGATATGATCTGTTTCTGGGCTCGTGGTGGATGACTATCCCTTTCCTTTTCCCTTATACTTATTCTTTGACTTATCCCTTAAACCATATTACATCTGTTTGACCTTTATTTCTGTTATTCTGTACTTTTTGCTATTTCTGTTTATTATCGTTATATCTGTTCACTGGGCTTTTTAAGCTCAGCCGCACGTTTTCTTTTCGTGTGCGGCAGGTTATAAGCAGGACGACGGGTTTGGGTATGAGTGAAGAGACTTTTGGACGTAGAAGACCTTGATAGTTATTCTGAAGTAGAAGTCATTAGAAGGATTGCATTTGCAGACTTAGTATTTAGTTTTGTTTCATTCTTGACTTTGTTAATGTAGTATTTCGTTTGTAACCTTTGAATTTATTGTATTACTATTGAAGTATGCTTTGTTTGATCTGATATGAAACCATTGACGTGACATCTTTACCCTTGCCGGGTTGGGGTGTTACATGAATTACATTTGTGTAGATCTTACGTTTGTAGAAGAATAAAGGCTTAATTTGCTTTCAAAATATAACAATCTAGTGTTAGAATTAAACAAGTGTAGAGTTGAATTGCTTGTATTAAAATAGGCCAAGTTAGGAACTGTTACACTACAAATTCAAAACACTAAGATTTTGAAACAAAATCAAGCTCTTAAAAATGAATTTAACAAAGAAAAAGATGTCATTGAAGGCTAGACTAAAAAGAACCCCAAAGTCTATGAAACTGTGAGCCTAATTCCTAGTAAAAACAAGAAAGTTATAGGAATAGACCAACTCACTGAAACCCCCAGTGAAATTCACAGAGAAAAGGCTTTTATTCCAGCTGGCATATCTTTTGAGCAGGAAATGGAACCCAAGTGAAATGAATGGATTGTCAGGGATAGCCCAGTCAGTAAGTTACCAAACTTTGAGACTGGGAAAATCTTGCTTCCTGAAAGTCAGGCTCTGAAAAATATGCTCGGACTCACTGACCAAACCAGTAGTACTAAGTCAGTCAATGAGTCTGAATTAGAATCACTTGCACCACTCCCACCTCTGAAAGTCCTTCAGGGAGCTGCACTAAGCTCAGACCTCACACCATTGGTCTACTCTTAGCATTCTCTAAAGGAGAAGCCAGGAATGGGAAAAACCATCCTGAAAAGGCAAACACCTGAAGTCTCAGTTCATAATGATGACTCAACAACTTCAGTCCCTTCTGAAGTAAAAAAAAAAAGCCCTGACTAAAAAATTGATCAGTTGGCTGAGCTTGTCAGGAAGCTGAGTGAGAAGATTGAATCTTCTGAGAAGCCTTCTCAATCTAAGATGAAGGAACCCAAATCAGCTTCCTCAAGAACCAAACCAAAACCCTCCAAACCTCTGCAAAGGTTTGAGCTGTGTCACTATACCAATCATTCCACTGATGATTGTTTTAGAATCCTTTACTTCATGATATGCAAAAAGGAAGATCACAAGACCTCTAATCACCAATCATACATAGCCACATCAAAGATTGCAAACTTTAAAGCACATGCTTTAAAGTATCCCTCTGATTCTAAGCAGAAATAGAAACAAAAGGCCAAGCCTTTTGCACCTTGCCCTCACTGTGGCTTCAATGACCCCCTTCCTGAAGATTTCCTAATGGACGCAAGTTGTGACATATGTGGTGATCCCACTCATGACACCTCAGGATATGAGAAGGTCATTCATACTAGAAGAGGAATTCCCAAGACATCCTCTTAGTCTGCTGAGTCCACATCTGCAATCAAATGCAAAATTTATGGTAGCTCAGTCCACTTAACCACTGAACATGAATCAATTGTTACTTTTAAGAAGGCTAATAAAGCAAATCCCTCCAAGAAGAGGGGTCCTAGAAAGAACTAACTCAGTTTACTATTTGTGTAGAGACATGCCAGGGAGCCAGTTTGGCATCTAGATAGTGGATGTTCAAGAAGCATGACTGGTGTGAAAGAGTATCTGCACAAATATGTAGAAGAACCAGGACCTAAGGTGGTATTTGATGATAATTCATCATGGCTCACTGAAGGTTATGGTTCAGTAAACTGTAGTGGCATAGTATTTACTAGGATAGCTTATGTCAATGGTCTTAAGTATAATTTAATCAGTGTCAGTCAACTATGTGATGCAAAGTACATAGTTCAGTTTGATGATAAGCAAGGAACCATCTTCAATGCAAATAAAGAAGTCGTCCTTATTGCACAAAGAAGACAAGATGTTTATGTGTTAGACATATCCAGTCTAACTCCATATGGAACTTGTCTTTTTGCTATGGCCACTGAAACCCTCAACTGGCTTTGGCATAAGTGATTCTCCTATCTGAACTTCAAAAACACAAACAATCTTGTGAAACAAAACAAGGTCCTTGGCTTACCATCACTTGTGTTTTCAAAGGATAAACCATGCTCTGCCTGTGAAAATGGTAAACATCATAGAGCATCCTTTAAAACCAAAACAAACTTTTCCATCAAGAACTGCCTTCATCTTCTCCATATGGATTTCTTTGGACCCATCAGTCCTAGATCCATCAACCATGAGACGTATACTCTAGTCATTGTGGATGAATACTCAAGATACACTTGGGTTTACTTCCTGACCAAAAAGAGTCTGGCAGCCAGAACAATCATGTCCTTTGTTAGAAACACTAAAAATCAGAATGACTTAAAAGTCAAATAGATTAGGACTGACAATGGGATAGAGTTCATAAATCATGAACTTGAATGTTTTTGTGATGAGAGAGGCATTTCCCAAAAATTTTCCTCTCCTTACACACCTAAACAAAATGGTGTTGCTGAAAGGAAAAATAGAACACTCATTGAAGCAGCTAGGACAATGCTAAATGGATCAATCCTTTCCAAACACTTCTGGACTGAAGCAGTAAAAACTGCTTGTTACACACAAAACAGATCCATCATTGTCAAGAGACATAGCAAAACCTTTTATGAGTTATTCAAGGGAAGGATCTCTGAAATAAGCTACTTTCATGTCTTTGGGTGTCCTGTGTTTATTCATAATCACAAGGATCACTTAGGGAAATTTGATGCTAAGGCTGATGATGAATACTTCCTAGGATACTCTCTTGTCTCAAAAGCCTTCAGGGTGTTCAACACTAGGAGACAGCAAACTGAAGAAACATTCCATGTTACCTTTGACGAGAGTACTGAAGCAATCAGATTCTCAAACACCTCAGTGGAAGATATAGGAATTGATGATTCATCAAGATACCCTCTTGATGAATATCATCCTGAAAATGATCCTTCCACTCAGTATCAAGCAAATGCTGATATCTCCTACTACATTGTCCCTCACAACCTTCCTTACCCAACCATCACTGAGTTTGTTGAAGCACAAACAAGTACTGATGCAATCAATCAGTCTGAACAAAGTGCTCAGGAACCAAACAATCTCAGTGATCAGCCAACCCAGTCAAACACTCAAGATCCTGAAGATCATCAAGTGTCTGCACCAGAACCTACACCTCCACCCAATCAGGCCTCCACAAGTTCTAACCAGTATCCAAGACCTCAAGATAGTTGGACTAGGCATGCTCACTAGAAGCATGGATACAAAACTAAGAGCAGCCTCAGCCAATGAATGCCTGTTTATGGACTTCATTTCCACAATTGAACCCAAAAGTGTCAAAGAAGCACTTAAACATCCTAGTTGGGTTCAGGCCATGCATGATGAACTGGAACAATTTGACAGAAACAAGGTAATGACCTTGGTCAAATGTCCTCAGGATGTTACAGTCATTGGCATGAAATGGGTGTTCAAAAACAAATCTAATGAAAATGGCATAGTCATTAAAAACAAGGCCAGATTGTTGCCAAAGGCTACAATCAGCAAGAAGGCATTGACTATAAAGAAACATTTGCACCAGTAGCAAGGATGTAAGCCATCATTATCTTTCTTGCATTTGCAACCTACATGAACTTCAAAGTGTACCAAATAGATGTTAAAAGTGCATTCTTAAATGGTTCACTGAAAGAAGAAGTTTATGTTCAACAACCCCCTGGATTTGAAAGCAGTGAGTTTCCTGACTATGTCTGAAAGCTTGACAAAGCCCTTTATGGACTGAAACAGGCTCCTAGGGCATGGTATGAAACTCTTTCAGCCTTCCTTATCCAAAACAAATTTTTCAGAGGCAAGATAGACAACACATTATTTATCTATAGGATAAATGGTGATGTCATCCTTGTACAAGTATATGTAGATGATATCCTATTTGTCTCAACAAGTTATAAAATTTACAAACAGTTTAAAAAATAGATGGCAAAGAAATTTGAAATGAGCATGATGGGAGAACTGACTTACTTCCTTGGACTGCAAATCAAGCAGACTGATAAAGGAACCTCTATTAGTCAAGAGAAGTATACCAGAAGCCTACTAAAAAAGTATGAGCTCAGTGACTGTGCCTCAGTCAAAACTCCCATGGTTCCCCCAAACAACCTTGGTCTTGACCTTGCTAGAAAACCAGTCAATCAAACTCTATTCAGAAGAATGATTGGGTCACTGATGTATCTACTTGCATTAAGACCTGACATCCAATTCTCAGTCTGTTTGTGTGCCAGATATCAATCTGACCCAAGAGTATCACATCTTACAGCTGTGAAAAGGATCCTCAGGTACCTGAAGGGTACTCCAAGCCTTGGATTGTACTATCCAAAATGCTCAGGCTTTGATCTAAAAGGATACTCAGACTCTGACTATGTTGGATGCAACATGGATAGAAAATGCACCTCAGGCTCCTTCCAATTCCTTGGTGGAAAATTAGTCTGTTAGAGTGCCAAGAAGCAACAATCAGTTGCCATGTCCTCACTAGAAGCTGAATATGTTGCAGCAGCAAGTTGTTATGCAAATGTACTATGGATGAAAAGTCAACTCAGTGACTATGGAATCCATTATAAGATGGTTCCCATCTTTTGTGATAACACAAGTGGAATTGCCATCTCAAACAACCCTGTTCTTCATAAGAGAACAAAGCACATTGATATTAGATATCATTTCATCAGGGACCATGTCATGAATGGTGTCATTGAATTACACTTCATTCCCACTGAATATTAGTTAGCTGATATCTTCACCAAACCATTGGATGAACCAACTTTCACAAGATTGAAAGCTGAATTGGGAATGTTGGATATTGAGAATCAGTCCACTAATTGAATCCATCCAACTAAGTGTATATTCTGAAAAACTCAGGTTCCTGACTCAATGTGTCCCTCAGTGAAAAAGATCATTGAATCACCTTCCCTGAACCCCTCAGACTGAATGACATGTCATTCAGGGGCCTCAAGATGACATTCAATGCTAACTTGAATGCTCTAAGTATTTAGTTAGTAAATTTCCGAGGTTGGTAACTGAATACCTATTTAATATAGGAATATATGTTCTTTTGCCTGTGGGCATGCATATCTTGGGGCCCTACTTACCCACTTGGCATTTAATGCCTCTCCTCACACCTCATATATATGTGATGATGTAAACTCTGCCAATTACACTTTTTGCAGACGGCATACTGTTTACCTCGACTATTGCGCAAAACCCAGGAAAGTGGAGTGGTGGCATTTAATGCGCATCCTAAACGTTTTATACAGAACGGTTTTTATATTTTTTTAAGAAAAATCCGCTTAATGCCTAAACCACCCCTCCTCTCCACTTCCCTATAAATACCCCCAAACAAATTAACATACACAAGTTTTTAGAAAATTTTTAGCAAACTCTTGCCCTTTTCGTTCAAAAACTATTGTGTGTGTGTTCTTCTGCTTTAAACCCAGACCATTTTTTTCTTGCAAAACCAAGACTTTTCAAATGGCTGCTTCTAAAGCTATAACCTGCGCCCCAAATGTGGAATTCGCATTGGAAGGCGTGGATATGACCAAAAACAACGTCGTAGGGAAATTTGCCTACCCCAAAAATTTTTGGGCGTATAAGAATGTAGTAAAATACCTTCAAAACTGCTTTCTTTTTACGGCGTTTACACAAACACCCCCAGTCATTTACCATGACTATCTGAGAGAGTTCTGGTGTACAGCGGTGGCCACCAGCCCTGAGGACACCAAGGACTCCATAATCACGTTCTCAGTGATGAATGGGAGAGAGACCCTCTCCCTGAATTACCAAACCTTTATCAAGGCCACAAGTCTTGATTTCGCTGAGAACTTCGACCCTCAGCCCACTGATGCAGAAGTAAAGGCCGATTGCTTTTACTAGCGCCACATGATGAAAAACATTCTGAAGTGGCCCCAGGAACCTTATTGGCCAAAGCCTCAATAATCAAAACCTGGCTTCCTGCTGTCTGGAGGATCCTGATGACCTTCGTCATTCAGGTCCTTGGTGGCAATAAGTCCTCCATGGAGCAATTGAACACATCACAACAAATGATGGTGTTTAGCCTCCTGGATGTCAGAAAAATAGATATTGGAGAAATAATCTTCAAAGACCTCGTAGCCAAGCTATCAGGGAAATCTAGGCAAAGACATATGTCCTACCCTAGGTTCATTTCCTGTGTGCTTCGGGACTTACTAGGCTCTGAATATGTTAGGCCAAACGTCTAGGGATCAAAACCTGACGTCTTACACAAGGCCAACTATTCAAGAGACCTCACTGAGGTAACACCAGTCCCCCTAACCACATATATGCTAATGGTCATTCAGGGACAAGAAGCTATTTCTCTTGTGCCTTCTCCTACAAAGAAAGAGAAGAAGAAAAATCAGGCAGGGTCCAGGAAGGTGGTTCAACCCAAACCGCTCGCCACTGAGACCTCTGCCTCAATGCCTAAAGAAATGTAACCAACGGCCAAGACTACTGAGACACCTACAGTTGAGACCCCATTGGCCAAACAACAACCGCCAACGGAGGGTACTGAGAAATCACCCTCAGTGTCCTCTGGCAAACCCTCTCCTCAAGGCTCTACTGACAAATACAAGTTAGTAGGGTAAACCCTCTCCTCAAGGCTCTACTGACAAATACAAGTTAGTAGTGTCCACATGAAGGCATTAGTCAATCACAACCTTTGCCTGAGGGAGTACAGGGTCCTATACCCTCAGTAGAGCAGCACCACTCTGCTGGGAAGGGGACCCACACCCTTTCACATCCCGTTCACGGCTCTGAGAAATCACACTCAAAGTCTTAGGGAGTACTGGCCTCTATACCTTCATCAGGGCAGCACAACCTTGGTGGAAAGGGAGGCTTCACCTTACAACTTCCCGTTTACAGTCCTGAGCAATCACACTCAGGATCTCAGGGAGAAACAGTTCCTAAATCCTCGTCAGGGCAGTACAACCCTGATGGGAAGGGGAACCTCAACATCTCATTGCCTCATGATAGTACTGGAGAACACCCGCCAGTCCTTGAAGGCACCCAGGGGGACAAAGACTCAGGAGGTATACGACTACCCGCTGATACGGAACCCAAAACCCCTCATGGCGGATCCAGTCACTCGGGAACTGACTCCATGGACCAGGCTGAGAAAACCCACTCAGTTCACCTAGAGGGGTCAGGACCTGGCCAAAACAAAGGTGAACCCTCTTTTGAGGGGGAGCCGGATTCAACCACGGTTCCTACTCTTGTGGATATTCAGACACTCATAGATGAAGAATCCAATGAGGAGATGGTCGATTTTGGGGATGAAGTTATTTTTGGTGCTGGGGAGGAAACGGAGACTAAAACATACAACTCTCCTCAGCACAATGAACCACCATCTCCTCCTCCTGAGGATCAACAAGAGCCCCAAACCAACCCAACAACAACATCATCATCATTAGGTACCTCATCTGCTTTTACTACTCCTCAATACCTGCAGAAGTATGCTAATGTTCTTCCTCTCACGGAAAGGCAACTAGTGAAGTTCCTCCGCAAAGCCAACAATGCTCTCTTCTGAGAGATCACTGAAGAACAATGGGATCAGCATACTGAAGCAGCCATCTCCTATGGTGACTTCAGGGCTGCTGTTGAAGCATCTCAGGGTAAGTTACATCAGGTCGCCAAACTCACTAACAAACACGTCGGTGACTTGAGGGCATCTCTTGATAGTATGGGTTCTGAACAAGACAAGCATCTCTCTAACATATTGAAGACTCTTGATTCCATTCAGGAAGAATTCAGAGATGATCCAGCCCTGATCACAAAGCTGACTGAGTACATGTATACTCAGAAGACCACCTCCACCAACATTGCTGAGCTACTCAAGCTTCTCAAAGAGGTGGATCTCAAACCACTCAGGTCTCAGCAGGATGCAATTCAACAGTCAGTCGCTAACACCCAAGAGTGCCTGAAAAAGATAACATCAGCTTTTGATCTGCTCTTCAACAAGCATAATGAGCTGATCAACCACTATACAACAAAAGTCACTGAACTCACAACAACTCAAGCCACCATGGCGGAAGACATCTCCGCACTGAAGAATGAGACCTCTGATGTAAAGAAAATGGTCTCCAGTATTCTGTCTATTCTTCAGGCCTCTCCGGTTATCCCACCTCCTCAGTTAACAGATGCTTATATTGAAGCACCAGCATCTGTTGAGGGGGAGAAACTTGATAAACCTACTTTTGAACCTTCATCTTCTACACATGTTGTTGCTACAATCCCTGTTCAACCCAAAGCAATAACAACAGAAGTCCCTGAGTCCTCCACCAGTCAACCCCCTCCCACTGACAAAAGGAAGGGAATCATGGTGACTGAAGATCCTCCTCAAATGCAACTGGTGAAGGCATCAACCGAAGTGCGTCCTAATCCAGATTCGCCTTTTGAAGTCACCTTAGACGATGGGAGTAAATTCTTTCGTACTCCTCAGGAAGTGGGCGAAGTCCTGGATGAACAGGATAAAAGGAGGGCTGAGAAAAAGGCTGAGCAACTCAACAGACCTGTAATTGTTGAAGTTGCCAAGGAGGTAATAAAGGAAACTAATCAGATCATCAAGGGGGATGAATTCCTCAAGCTTCAGGCCGACCGCATCAAGGAACACAATCAGCAGGCCAGGCTTAGAGAAGAAAAGAGGAAGAAAACCTATGAGAGGTATATGTGGCACATGACGAAGACCAAAGGGGAAGGCACCATAACAGACATGACCATTCACATGACCAAGACCATAAGCATAACGGTTCACAGGGGGCCAAGAAAGTCTGAGGTAAACCAACCCTTCAAGTTCTGACTATGGGCTAAGGGAACGGGACATGATGGGGCCCATCCTAAGGAAGAAGCAAAGCAGGATTGTTCCTAGCCTTTTAGCTACCCTGAACTCCAAATACGAGGAACTGGAAAAGGTAGCTAAGAGTTTGGGAATAGATCATGAGAAGGCACTTGCTTCTCAGGGACTATCAATCCATGAACCAACTCAGAAGATTGGGAAGAAAAGGAAAGCTGTGGAACAGGAGCCTGAACGGATTATAGCCGCCCTTCATTGCAACAGGATTTCTCCCCAAGGAGTAAAATTTGTTCCCAACAAAGTTATCATGACTCCTGAGTATGGTATTTTCTTCATTGATGAGTTTGGCCAACAGGCATTCCAAAGAGTCGGTGACATCAACATGGTGGAAAGAACAACTCTTCTTGCTTACAAGCTAATGGCGATTCATGTGAAGAGCCCTGAAAACGAAGAGTTTATCAAGCTAATGGATAAGATGATAAACGAGAGACCTGACAAAGAAGTGTTAGTGTCTAAGAAAGCGAAGTTGGAACTCATGGGTATCTTGGAAGGCTGAGTACAAGGTCCCTGAGTATTATGTTTAGATGTTAGGACAAATGTAATGATATTAATAAAATGATGGCCCATGTTTTGTTATATCAGTGTCCTTAATAGCTTTCTAGTATATTCAGTATGAGAAGAAGCCCATTTGCTCACTCATAACTGATCAAAACACTTAGGCATAATTTATATCCAAATAGGGGGAGATTGTTGGGTCCGTCAGTACCCAAGCATCCTGAAAATATGATTTGAATACAAATTAACCAAGTGTTAATCAACCTTAAACACTCTTAAGTCACTGAGTGAATAGTCACTCAGTGAGTTTCCTTCAGGATGCTTAGGACGAGTCAAAGAAGCACGATTCACCATTCAGTGAGGCGGAACTCCCTGAGTAGGACCTAAGCCAAAGAAGAAGGTAATGGGTTCAGTGAGTAATGACAAGATATCACTAAACCCTAGTCTCCTCAACAACTATAATGATCGAAGACTGAAGACTGAAGACCAAGCCTGAAGAATCTAAAGTCTGAAAGAAAGGCGGGATTAGGCGGGAAGAGTTTGAAAAGATAAGGAGAAGTCTTATCGGGCTGAAAGCAAACTTTCCCAAAAACGGCTTAAAGTCAAGATGTGTCATTACTGACACTTGGAAAGCACTTTTAGCTTATTCCCAATGTAGATTCTTGGAAATGACAATTACTGTTATATTTTGTCAAACTAGCTAGGTTATTCCTTTTGTACTTCTAGAAGGTGCTCTTTTATACTTGTGTATAAAGAGGAATAGATGGGAGAAAAGTGGAATAAGTTTTGTGCATTAAAAGCTTAGACTTTCACAAAACCACTTTTCTCCTCCAAAGAGCAACCTCGTCCCTGAGATAGCTCAGTGGTTCATTATTGTTGCCACTCAAGAATAACTTGAGTTTAGAGAGGAGAACACACCATACCTTGTCTATTCAATCCCAAGTGTTTATTCCGCAAACACTTGGGTAATAGATTCTTTTGATTAATTTCTAATAAGAATTTAAACGTTGAAAAACTTGTGTTTTTATCTTTACATTTTACTTATCTGTTATAATTAATCAATACGTTAATTCAGTCATGGAACACAATTAGATTAACTTTGTAGTTACTTCTACTTGTGTAACGGGAACAACAGCTAGCCATACACATCTAAGTGTATATATGAACCTACAAAGAAAAGATTAGTGTAATCCTACTACTTGCATCATCGTGATTGGTTGTAAAGTTGTAAGGTTGTTCAAGATTGAAAGAATGTATTTGGAAATGAGAGGCATTTCATTACGAAATTCACTTAGATTTTGACAACATAGATGCTTGTGGAAGATGGTTCAACAACCATGGATTGTGGTGGTAGTGAGACACTAGTAGGTTGTGGTTGACACAAGTAGGTTGTGGTTGAGGATTGTTAGTTTTTGGAGGTAAATCTTCTAAAGAGTTCAAGAAAGGATGAGGTGAGGTGTGGGGTGTATCTAAGGTGACTCTACGAGGTTCTACAGAGATGAATTGGGGCGGAGGGGTAGTGGCACTACAACAAAATGGGGCTAATGCAACATTTTATAAGCAACACTTTATAAAATTGTTGCATTTTAGAGGACATTAAATTTTAAGCAACATTTATAAAATAAGTGTTGCATTTGTAAATGTAAGGCAACATTTTTGTCAAAAGTGTTGCATTTATAAATTTAAGGCAACATCTTAATATTGTCATAGTTTCCCCCTAAATTTTGTCTTCCCCTATTTTCATTATATCCCGCCCCAAATTTCACCCAAAATCAAAATATCCCTCCATCTTTTTGTTCTCCCCAACCTTTCACTAATTCAGTGCACCCATCCTTTTCTCCCAAAATCAAAATCATAGAAAGACTATAGTGGTTTTGTAATACCTGAAATTCAGATAACATATAAAAGATCATAATGCCCCTACTACTTTAATTATTTAATTAAAGCTAATATAAGTGATAAATAGGTTCCAAAAACTTTGTACATGAACCATATATGACATAAAATAATTTTAAGACATTCATTTAATATTTGTACATGATACAAAAATTAATGTGACATAATAAAAAGTTGTATATACCGAAATATATATATGTATATTTATTTAATTAATTAATTTGATTTAAAGTGTATAAAGAATGAGATAAGTACAAAATTAATTAGGAAAGGATCAAGCAATAAAAATTCTGATTTGGTCTACTAACAAACCAAGATTTCCAGCCCTTATTTCCCCCATGATCGGCCATATCTCCTATTTAGTTTCTCCCTATTATTTCCTTCTTTGTTTATATACCGAGAGCTCCAAAACACACACAAAAATTCACCCTTCATTCATCCGAAATTCTGGAACCCTAGGGATAATTTTTTGGTGTTAATTATCATTCAAGGAAGCCAAGAAAAATAAGAGTTGGGTCGTGTGTTGCTTGATTCGAACGTGGGGCATTTTTCTTTGTCGCTAGTTTCATCCGAAAGGTACAAACTCTAAATAATTCATTCGATCCTCCAAAAATTCGTTTATCATTTTTCTCAAGTCCCTTATATTGTATATACTCTGTGAAAAATGGCTCCAAGGTTTTTAGATCGCTCGTGTGCTCGTGGAGAATTCTTTGGTGTCGAATTGCTTAATCAAGGGACAAAATCACCACGCTTAATCTACATGTTATAAAATTGATTTGGTATTTTTCTCATGACCCTTACATCACATAAGACTCATATAAAATGTTCAAATCGAATCATGCAAAGTAAATGGGTCGTTCTAAATTTTAATGATTAAAACATATGTAAATTCTATAATATGTGATACGAATTTTCTGGGTGATATATTTATTTTATTTGGACCTCATATAATGTATATGATATGGGAAAATTGATAGAACGATTTATAGAGGCCTAAATGAGTCGTGGTAATTATTGATATCAAAAACGTATATAAAATCTAAAATAGGCTATGCGATTTTTATGGGCTTGTTCTATAATTTTTATGAGTTCCTTATGCATCATATAACCTGGGAAAAATATGGATTCGAATTTTGGAAGCTAATATAAGTCGTGGTTAATTATTTGTGTTTCGGATTTAAAGGAAATAAAAGAAAAAAAATAAAAAACTAAGTCGACCTAACTAGGGTTAGGGTTTCTTGGTTTAGATCTAAGTATTTAATTTGATTTTAAGGTTTTTGGAATGAATAATTAATGATGGGGAATATTAGGGTTTGGTTTGTGTTAATTAAATGTTATACGATTTGTATTTTAAATATGTAGGGGTTGTTTTGTAAATTATGAAACTTATGGGATATTTTTGTAAGGTAATATAAATCTGGGAGAATGTGTAAAAAATATAAAATGAGGGTCTTATGTGTAAAATTTGCAAGATATGAATTTAATGGTAATTATGGTGTTCGAATTGGAATTAATTAAAGTAGAGGGTCTAAAAATGTAAATTCTGGAAACTTGAAGTCATTTTGAGAAAATAATGATATTAAGAGTGTTTTGTGTAATTTTGAGTATTTATGGGCTTAATGTGTAATTATTATGGAATTATGATTTAATTTATAAGTTTTATAAACTTAAGGGACTATTTGTGTAAATTCTGAAATCTGAGGGGCTGATCCGTACTATATGTAAATTCTGATGTGACATTCTGTAATTTTGTAAAATAAGATGCTTCTTTTTTTGGTAAATATGGATATTAGAAATTATGTAAATATAAGGTTTGTTTTGTAAATATGGTAACTAGAGGGGTATAAACTGTAAATTATGAAACTAAAAAGATTATGATGTCATTCTGAATAAAATGTGTATTTAAAACAGTAACTTGAAGTATTTTCATTTTATACCTTTGGAATTGATGAAATTACAATTAAAACCCTAAACTATGTGAACTTGTCATAATTAACCCTAGACTTTTGTAACTTGATAAAATATACTTAAATTCCATAATAATCTTTAAATAGGAACTTAACCTAATCTGTAACATTAATACCTGCTAAATATGGAAACTTACTAAATCTGGAAAGTTACTAAAAATAGAAAGTTACTTAAAATGGAAAGGTAAACTAAAAGTAATAATCTGAATTAGAATCTGTAGTAATTCTGTCTTCTACTTCCTTAGGTGTGAAGAAGGAGAAGTCCTGATTTTATCTCTGTGTTTGTTTGCTTTTCTGCTGTGCTAATAAGGTACAGATATTCTGCCCTTTTTCAGTAAGGGTGTTTCATTCCCTTTTCTCTCAGTATTTCATTTTCCTTATTAGGATTCCCTATGCCATTGCTATGTTCCCTTCTGTTGTGAAACTTTGTTGTGATCTGTTTGTCTTGAACCTTTGATTTGAACCTTCTGCTATGATTCTCTATTCTGAACCTTTGTTTAAACATTGATCTGAACCTTTGACGTTTATTTCTGGATTTTGACATGAACCTTTTGCCATGTACCCTTAAGACATGACTTTCTGATTTTGATAATACATCTGACCTTTGACCTACAGTTTGATATCTAAGCCAATCACTAGGCATGAGGGTTTCATGTCCATGTCATTGATGCACCGATGGCATGACTCTAGGGTAGGAGAGTGATGACCTATCCCGTCCCTGTCTTTATTTTATCTGGTGTGTTGAGGAGGTTTTGGCCACCTGAGGCGTATGGATGCATCCTAGATCTGATCTGTTATCTGTTATCTGTTCATATTATATGGTTATTGTTTATGATATCTGGTGACTGATGGTGTGTGCGATACACGTCTTTCACATTATCTGAGAGCTGGCCACTCTACACAGGTTTGTTGCATTATATGGTTATGCTATGGTATTATCTGTTATCTGGGCTCGTGATGGATTTCTGTTTTCCCTAAAACTGATTTGTTTCATTATCCCTTTCTCGTTCTTTTCTTTTACCCTATTTCCTTTCCTATTCTTTCACTTTGATTCTGTATCTGTATGATCTGTATTCCTGATTTGTTCTGTACTGCTATCTGCTATTATTTCTGTTATCTATATATCTGTTCACTGAGCTCTTGTAGCTCAGCCGCATTTCTTTTCCTACGGCAGGTACTTAAGCTAGGAAGCTGGGTTTTAGCTTTGGGATGAGAGCAATCTGACTTGGAGTTTTAACCTTAGTTATTTAGCTTTACCATTTGGACTTCTATTTATTTTGATATGCCATTGTTTAGGCATTTGAATATTGGATTTTGTACTTCAGTTATTTTGTCTTGCGTTTGATATAAGTCATGTTGACTTATTTTGGATTTAATGTTAAGACTTCCGCTGTTTTATTATTGAATGCTATGTTTGATCTGATATGAAACCATATACTTGTGACATCTTTGCCCTTGTCGGGTTGGGGTGTTACAGGTTTCCCAGCTTCACCACACACTAGTCCTCGAAGTCTCGAACCCATCCTTACGATCCAAAAGCCAATGCCATTCACCATCATTGCTACCTTGTATTAAGGCTATTAATATTGAAATCAGGTAATATAATATGTTATATGTTCAATTTAGAAATCAATTTATGGTGTTCATGGGTCAATTTCTTTTTTTGTTGATTTTTGAATTTTGGGGTTTTTGTGAACCCGAATCTATAAACTTGTAATAGAATTTAAGGTTCTGTTAAAATGAATTGGGTGTTGTGTTAGTCACTTGATAAATGTTCTATGAGTTTAGTTGAATCCTCAGGTTTATTCACCACTAATGTAACTGGAAAATCTGTTATGAATGATGATGATTTTCTCTCTTCAATATTAGGTATGTGAACTATTCAAGTATTCAGTGTTTTGGCTGTAACGTTTAGCTCATTTATAAAAAGAAAATATATTTTCGCCCAAGAGCTCGCACTCATGTCCCTGGTGTAAACAGTCCATCACCTACTCAAGATGATGAGAACAAGGTTCTACCACTTCTTAATTCCAGCACAACAGCTGCATTGATATTTGAGGTCAAATGGACTAATATTTTGTAAATTGATGTGATAAAAAAATTAATTATTTGGATAAAAATATCAAAATCGCACTAAGTATGTGAGTCATTAGAAACAAGGGAAGTATTATCCTTTATTTTTTTTATCAAATCTCACTAGATCTTAAGCGTTAAGATTGTTTTTTAGGCTATGTTTTATAAGACTTGACTCCTTTGTTTTATTCTGCTTATGTGAAGACCTGCCCCATCTGTCTAACAAATGATAAGGATATGGCATTTGGATGTCGACATATGATAAGTTACGTTGCTCTTTTCTATTTTTTTGTTTCCGGTTTCTGTAGATTTCGCAAAAAGGTGTCCCGGAAAGTAACAATATATACTGTCGTAATATATCATTGACCAGTTATATCGTTCTAGCCGACTTAAAGAGTTTCGACCAATAGGATATAGAATCATGTTGTCGATTGCCTTACTTATTAACATGACACGATAAAAAAATGTATTTTTTCCGCTAATGCAGTCGATCCTAGGCATAATGGGTTGCATGAGTTGTTTATAGTAGCAAGATCTGTTATCATGTGACTCATTAACATTAAGGATTGCAACAGGTTTGTCGAGATTGTGGATCAAGATTGCATCTTTGTCATATATGTCGCCAACAAATCAGCTCCCGGATCAGGCTTTATACGGGGTGATGCCATAGGCTACATCAATATATAACTATGCATGAAATCAATGTTTTTAGGTTGTTTGAATGAGTGTAATGGTATCTAAAGAGAAATGCAAACCATATTGGATACTGTGGGTTCCTTGCTGTCATAAAATATTATACATTTGTAGTAACTGATACATTTAAAGTAAAAAGTATATACCTCAGACCCTGTGAATTTGCTTCCTTGAAAAATTACATGTGGTCTTTGAGGTGGACCGTTCAGCAGGTCAGAAATTATTAACATTTTGCAAGAAAATATAAGTTTTGTTTTTCGAAACAATTAATTTATATACCCATACTGGTCTCTGTTTTAAATTAATAGAACAAATGTCCTCCCAAAACCTAAGTTTTGTACACCCCACAAAATAAGGACGGAATATCGTTATGCAACTTAGATCTTTACTGAAATACCGATAATCATCATGCAGCAACTTGGGCCTTAGCTTTGTATATTGAACGTCGTAAACTCGTAATTTTCATTTCTTTCTTCTTCCTTTTTTTATTTGTTTTCATGGTCATTAAGCGAGTTGTGTTTTGTTTGGCATCTTCCTTTCTTTCTGCTTTTTTTTTTTTTGGTAAGGGCCTCCACCCGTTAACGGAATAAGTAACTATTAATATGATTGTGATAATAAGAATGATGACCCCACAACAGTAATGGAATAAGTAACTATTAATATGATTGTGATAATAGGTTAAACTTGTACTATATACGGAGTATGAAATGGATAGAATGTTTGTTGCTTTAACGTTGATTTGTTTATGGCAGAATGCTGTTTATGAAAGAAGTGGAATGTTAGCTGCCATGGGGCCAAGTGGGTCTGGCAAAACCCATACCGTATTTGGTACTGCAAGAGATCCTGGTATGGTTTCTCTTGCTCTTCGCCAGATATTTTCAGAAAAGGGGAGCAATGGATCAAAAATCTGGCATGGTTTCGCCCTCAAGCTTGAGGTGTTTGAGGTGGTAGTTTCGTGGTAATGGCAGGCTGTGGGTTATTTCTTAAATTGTTATTTTGCAGGTCCTGGTGATTTGTTGTGGCTGGTTTAGGGATCCTTTGCTATGTTCTATCTCGTGGAGGTACTGGAGCTTGGATGTGTCTGAGCAATCAGATGTGAGCATGGATGCTTTGGCCCTCTATGCTATACAGGTTATGAGCTTGATAGTTGTTGTGGCTTTGTTCCCTGGTAGAATTTGTCCCAATTTGTCCTATTTATCTCTTTTGCACCTGGTCGGTTTCTGGTTGACAGTGTTTGTATGAGCTGTCGTAGGCTATTTGTTCTGTCCTTTTTCCTTTTAGTTTGGGTGCACTGTATTGTGATGGATTGAGGAGTCTCTGATTGGTTTCAGCGGCCTTCATGGTTTTAGAAATGCGGAGCCTAGCTATTTAGGTTATGTCTCCGTCTTATGTTTCCTACAGTCTGAGCATTAAGGTGGCATGGTTTTGGTATTTGTCTTTTGACAATTCTGCTTAACAGAGTAGTTTTGTTAAGCTAGGAAGTATATCATGATCATTTATTATATGTTGTTATGGAGTTTCTGAGATGAGAACGCTGGTTCCTGGGAAGTTATGTTGTCCCTATCAGTATTGGTTAGGGTTAGTTAGGATTGATTGGGTTAAGAGGTGTTTTGAGTATGTGTCTTCCCTATACGATGGACTGTTTGCCGCTTGATGATTTCAGTTGATAGGATTGAAGTTACCAGTTGCATGTGCTTTATTTTCCCTGGCTGAGGATGCGCCCATTATGAGTTCTCTGGGATGTAGTTTTTTGGAGGCTTTTCAGATGTGATGGTAGTATGTTTATGGTTTTGTGCTATGGGCAGTTAGGGGTCTTGACGTGGTGTTGTGGAAATTGTTTCTATAGAAGTGGTGCTCTTTTCCTTATGTTAAGGTTTTACCCATAATAGTTTTTACTTGAATAAGGTTTTTAAGGAGACTATTCTATCTTTTTTCCTGGTTTGTTTCTTAAGGTTTCTCTCCCCTATATCTCTAGCTGATTGTGTGAACAGAATCACAGCTTGGAGGTTGAAGTTTGGAGCTTGTATGTTGTGGAGGCTCTTGTGCTGTCTTGGATACCATTGCTATGTTTTATTGCATGTTCTGGTCTTTTGTAGGGACTGTGTGCAGTCTGATGTGTTGTCTGGATGCCATTTTCTTGTTGTACATTTGAATCTTGGAGCTGCTGGAATGGCTATGTGCCTGGCAGTATTTGCTATCTTTTGTTTGCTAGTTGCTGGTTTTTGTTTGGTCTAAGTTTGTATGTAGTATTTAGTCCAGGTTTGTACTGACATATAATTTTTAGTTGGGATCAGTGTATTGTGATGGATTGAGGGATTCTGATTGGTTTCAGAGTCTCTCATGTATTCAGAAGTATGCTGAGCCTAGCTACTTGTTATATGTTCCTGTTTCCTGTCATCTATTGTCTGAGCTTGGGATCTGTCCAAGTCTTTGCTGTCTTTCTTGTTCTGTTTAGTCTAGACTATTAGTAGCAGAAAATATAAATTTGTTACAATTTTTTTTGTTATATTATTGCGGGACTTTCTATCTTTCAATTTTTGAAATATATTCAGAGAGAGGGAAAGGAGAAAGGATTATGGATCTATCAACAGACGGGGGCGATTTATCCATGCAGCAATCAACAATTAAAGGCCTCCAAGAGGTTCAGTAACTTTTCATGTTTATTCTATTATCCTTCTTATTAACCTCATAAGTTCCTGCATCGTTCTTTAAGATATAATCAAAGGATTATGGTTACTGAGACTGTTACAATTTTTCTCCTACAGGTTGTCATTCATGATGTTCAGCAGGCTGAATCTTTTATTGCAAGTGGAATATTGAAGCGTTCTACGGCTATGACAAATTCCAATCTTCAGTCGAGGTGAGTGCTGAAAGGTTGCTTATTTTAATATTAATTTACTATGGCTGAAATTTTAGGCGTTTAATCTCTTTGCAGTTTAATTTTGACGTCATGAGATTTAAGATAATGCCATTGTGAAATATGAGATGGTGTATTTCTAATAGTTGATTTTTATTTCTCATATATGTTCCAAGATGTAATATTATCTCGAATGTTTGTATTAAATGAGATTATGACCATATTTATATATTCTTTCGGCCGTTCACAGTGCATTATAAATATTCTCTGTGAGATTGATAACTCTGATGAAGATACGGCTGCTCAATCCAGCACTGTTATGTTGACCATAGTTGATCTTGCTGGTGCTGAAAGAGAAAAGAGGACCGGAAATCAGGTGCGATCTGTTATCAGTTACTGACTATTCCAGTAAACATAAATTCTATTCTAGTAGTTAACACTTGAGCTTGTTGGATTCTATCATGCTCAGAGCATAATTATTTTCTATCAATTGCTATTGTCCTTGTTATTGCTATTTTGGTACGTGTCATCAGTTATTGACTATCATCAGTCGGCTAATCAATTACATCATGTAGATAATTACTGCAAATTCAGGGGATGAAGACTACCAGGATATGTCCTACTTGCTGAGACAGGCTGCTCCATATATGAATATCAAGTATGAAACTTTTCATGTGACTCTTCTTGAGTTGTTGAAAACTTGTAATTAAACTTCAAAGATCTAAGTTTCTATGTTTATGTTTTAGGTTTGAAAATGTTGAAGAACAACCTGCGAACACTTTTGGGACTAAGAGACGGACCCAGATATTGTCAAAAAGGTGCAAGCTAGTGGTAGTTCTAATATGGCCCCATCAAATATTGTGCGATCAAGTACAACCGGTTTAGAAGGTGATATTGTGCCCATCAGATTGGTAGAAGGTATGTTATATATTCATATAAGAATACATCACCATGTTTCTTTAAGTATAGTGTTTGATAATATCTTGTGTCACATAATGTAAGAAAATCTAATTTTATTCTTTGGTTATATATTTACTAGGTTGCTTTATTATGGCATATGGTGGAAATCAAGATTTGCAACTATCAAATGGAAGTCTTTTGAGAATACATGTGGGAGAAGATTTTAGTACTATCCATTATTTTAGTGTGCAGATTTTTGTGTTTATGAACTTTATGGTAGTTTGATTTTTGACAAATTTGTATTTGGAATATGATATTATTGATGACATTATATCATTGCTATGATGGAAACAAGTTATGCATTTACGTATAATTAAAACATTGCCTCTATTTGTAGCTTTTGATTTTTGTTGAGCAAATATTCTGTATGAAAAGCTAAAGTTAGTGTGCAGAATTTTGTGTGCAGAATTTTGTTGAGCATTTACGTATAATTAAAACATTGCCATTATTTTAGTGTGCAGAATTTTGTGT
>CP139509.1:299769032-299828906 GCA_021014915.2 Artemisia tridentata subsp. tridentata | reverse complement strand
ACGTTGCTAGATAAAGACAATCGTTTTGACGAGAAACGCTTTGATGATCCTTTGCCGCACTTCGTAAGAAGCTATCCCCTCTACCAACGTCTTGAACATCACCCATTTGATGTGCAAACGTTTCCTGAGCCAATATTGTTTCTGGCGGGCATTATAGATCATTGGGAAGGTTCTCCTTTGGAACCTGAGATAATATGCAATGGGAAAAGTATGTATGTACCTGTTCAAATAAAGTAAATGACTTATCTGATGGTATTTATCTCATTTCTTTTTTCTGTAGGGATGGCCTTCAGAAACTTCGTTGTAGCCCGTGGTACTAGAGAGCCTAGTTTTGTCCCTAAAGAGCCAAATAATGTGGACCATGAAGTAGGTTCTCCATCGACATCAATTAATAATGACGAGACTCCGCATTTTGTGGAGACTGCAGCAGACTCCGATGATCCCCTTATCAAGGAATTTCAAACAAAGCTCGTAAGGTCCTCCGGTTTTTCAGATAAGAAGAAAAGTAAGAAAGCAAAAGCTGCTATGTCTGTGAAGACTCCTCCGAAGAGGAAATTATCCCTTCCTACCCCTCCGACAAGAATGGTGAAGCCCAAAGGCTCTCATTCTAAAATCTTTATACCTACTCCTCTGACGATTCCTGAAGATGATACTCCTGGTAAGTTATCATGCATGCGTAATAAGTGTCCTTCCTTATATAACTTGTTCTTCTGTCTTTCGCAGGTCTTCTCGATGTTAACGAACTACCCAATTCAACTGTGTGCCACCACTCGGTTGAAAAAATGACACCTGCTAAATGGAAGGAAATCTTGGATAACATGTCTATGGAAGAGCTTTGCAACTTTCATTCTAAAAGTTATGCTAGGCAGGCTGTTTTGGATAATCATTTGAATTCTAGGACAAGGGAGTTGGTGCAAACGGTGTTGAATGTGAGAGTGAAAATGGATGCTATCTTAGCCAAAGAAAAAGCTAGGGATCATGAATATGATAAATTGGAGGCTGATGAAGCGAAAAGTGTACCGCTTTTAAGGGGTCATTTAAGCCTTAAATCGTATTTATTTGATCAAATATTGCCCTAAATCGTTCCTTTTGTCATTTTAGGTACTTTTGAGGAGAAATCTGGAAAAGGAGGCATTTTGGACGTTTTTGGAGCATTAAAGTGAAGAAAACGGCAAAGTCTCAAAAATCGGCTAAAAGTTACTCCTGACGGCGTCACAATTTACTCTGGACGGCGTCATGCTTTGGCAAGAAAAGTTGGACGTGAAATTTACTCATGATAAGCCAGTGAAAATAGCATGTGAATTCTGACGGCGTCACGCTTTAACTTGATCAAGGGCGTCACGGCTTAAATCATAAGGGGACGGCGTCACGTTCATGGTTCGACGGCGTCAAGCCTTGATAAGCCAGAATGGATTTTGGAAGAGCTAAAGAGGGACGGCGTCAAGAAGGTCATCCGGGAACCCTAAAAGCGGCGAGGTGACGGCGTCACACTCCATAAGGTGACGCCGTCAGATCCAAAAATCTATATATAGTTTTCTAATCTTTTGTCATGAAGGAGAGCTTAGTGTGTGGAATTTTGGGATAAAACCCTAGGACGAATTCAGCTACTTTTTCAGGGCTTTTTGCCTTGAGATCTTCCATGTTTCATTGAAAGATAAGTTATCAATTAATCATTCAATATGTCTATGTGTTGTTTGATTCTATCTTATTCTTGTCTTTTGTTTAACATGTTAGGCTAAATTTATCTTGTGTTTGCTTAGATCTAATGAAACCTAGCTATTGATTATTGGTTGTTAGTGTGTTGTTAGTTGTATTGGATGATTGTTTATCTATGTTAGGCTTAAGAAAACTGGCTAACTTCCTATTCGGTAACTTGCTTGAACGTCTTAAGAAACATGAACCAAATGCGTACTAAAGGTTTTTATGGTTGTATTTAATGCACAAGCGAATTCTAGTGATCCCATGTTAGGAGCTTCCTAGCCGGTTCGACATAGGAGTGAAGTAGGAGCTTGTAGAGTTGGGGAAGTAAGTACGCCACCCCACGAATGGTATTAAGGAATACACCCGTCATCCACGCGACTAATACACACTAATTAACCGGTAAAAGATAGCTAGGGAGTAAGGAAATCTAAGTAAACACATTTCTCTACACATAAGTTTCTCACCACATTTCATTTTTGTTATTTTATTTTATTTGCATTCGTAGTAATTTGGGTTAGTTGACTAGCAACTAATTCCGCCCACTCCTTCAAAACCCGAGATTTTACTTGCTTTCATAAAAACTATAAAAACATAAAAAGAATCTTCCTCAACCCTTAGACCTAATTAGAGTAGCCTTTCACACCTAACGAACACTATTCCCTGTGGAGAACGATCAATCCCCCGTACTTACCACTACACTATACTACATCGGTCAGGTACACTGCCTGGTGGGGTTGTAAGCCTCTTGAGATCCCTCGAGAGGTAAAACCTGTTGTAAGGTTACAAAACCACGCAATCAGAGGCTAAGTGCAAAGAAGTGTTGGAGAACTTTGAGAAGAATCCTTTTGTACAAGATATGCGAGCCAAGATTGACAGACTCGAAGGACAATTGAAGGAATCCCAAGCAAGGTGTGATAGGTTGAAGGTTGAGGAGTCTAAGGTGTCCATCTATAGAGCCCAAATTGAGATGCTTGAAATCAAATGTACAAGTCTGGAAGCCGAAAGGTCTAGGCTGATTGAGCAGGAGGCCAAGCTTTGCGAGGAAGTCGATAGTCTGAAGTTCCAGTGTCGAAGCTTGAAGAAAGACCGAGCTGAGGTAGTTTCGAAGGTTGTTCCTCATGTGGCAATGGAATTGCATCGTAGCGATGAGGTGGGGGAAGCTATTGGGAAACTAGTGAATGCAGCCATCTTTTATGGTACCTGTACCGCTTTGGAAGAAATTGCTCAGACAAAGAAGCCTGTGGTTTTGTCGGAGGTACCATACTATCGCTCTGATTCTGAGAAAGAATTTGATGAGGCTGGCGATGCGTTTATGTCAACAGAGTTCCCTTTCCTAGCTGAGGTAACCAAAGATCCGTTGGCTCCCATAGAAGAACTTTTGGCAAAGAAGCCGATGAAAGTCCACCCTCCATCTTCAACAAAGAAATCTGTTTCTGTTCTGCCTTGAAAGGGTCTCTATGCATAATGCTCCATCATGTTTAATGTTCGTTTAGGACAATTTATCTTTGTTGCTGTATGGGCTTCGACCCATGCGTTAGACAATTGTTTAAACTGTCTTTGCTTTGACCATTGTTGGCCTTATCAATGTTAAGTAGGGATAATAATCCGCTATGAATGCCATGCTTTTCTTCTCGTACGCTTATTATAAACGTACATATACAACCTAAGGTTATAACCTTATTGTGTGTATTTTGAACCAAGATTTTCCGCAATCGTATAATTTGACTGCGACAGAGGGTCGCGACCCACTCCGTCTTTATCCTAAAGGTACGAAGGGCTTAGAATACCCTAAGACTATATAGGAAAAGTTAATGTGAATTGTTTTGGATGTTATCTGTATACAAGACATGTGTCTTGCTTCATCCTTCGACATTGAAACTTGTAAAGTACTTGGCTGAGCAAATCTTTGTTGTAAATAACGAAACAAGAGATTTTGAGGGAAATAATTTATATCATTAAGTGGGTAGGGAGGATTACATCATTCTAAAAAATGAACACTAAGACGCCTACCATTAATGCTTTTTCCCAAATGAGAAGAATGCGTTACATGAAATTGAAAAACAAACTGATTGTTTTAAATGTAGTAAGTTTTATATGTAAAACTTACGAAGATTGGCACAATTCCAAGTCCTTTTCATGGCCTCCCCTTTAAGCGTTGCGAGCTTGTAAGCACCATTACCATAGGCTTCCAATATAACGTAAGGTCCTTCCCATGTTGGCCCTAGTTTTCTTTCGTATTCAGCCTTACTTGCGCTGTTTAAACGAAGGACATATTCACCTGGCTTGAACGTGGAGGGTCGAACTCGGTTATTATAGTACTTTTCAAACTTCTGTTTATAGATAGCCTCTCTGATCGAAGCTATTTCTCTTCTTTCTTCCAGGAGATCGAGGTTTTCACGAAGCCTTTTGTCATTTGTTTTTTCTTCAAAGTTCACAATGCGTTCTGTTTCGATGCTGATTTCGGAGGGTATGACAGCTTCCGTTCCATAAACCAGGCTAAAAGGAGTTTCCCCATGGCTCGACTTGGGGTGTGTCCTATGTGCCCACAGAACTTAGGGTAACTCATCTACCCACCCATGATGACTTCGTCCGAGTCTCTTTTCGAAACCATCGATGATGTCTCTGTTCGTGACTTCAACTTGTCCGTTACCTTGAGGATGGTATACGGAAGTGAACGACTGCTTGATTTTTAGGCCTTCACAAAAATTTGGGAATACTCCTTCGGCGAATTGCTTCTCGTTGTCGGGGATGATAATGTGTGGAACACCAAATCGGCAGATTATGTGTTCCCATACAAACTTCTCCATATGCCTTCCTGTTACCGACGCTAAAGGTTTGGCCTCAACCCACTTGGTGAAGTAGTCTATGGCCACGACCAAGAACTTTACCCCTCTCGGAGCTACTGGTAGGGGTCCGACTATATCGATTCCCCATTGACAGAAGGGCCATGCCTAGGTGACAGATGTCATGTCTTGCTTAGGCATTCTTGGAACTTTGGAGTGGATCTGACAAGCTTCGCATTTTTGTATTATCTCTATTGCGTCTCTATGCATAGATGGCCAATAATACCCTAGCTTCATTACTTTTGAAACAACGGAACGAGGGCCTGCATGAAACCCGCAAGATCCTTCGTGAACCTCATAGATGATGTTCGAAGCCTGTTTTGGTCCCACACAACGAAGCCATGGAGATAGGAAGGATCTCCTATAAAGGTTATCCCCAATGAGCCTATATTGGGGAGCTTTGATCCTCACCTTTCGAGCAAGCTTAGGATCCTCCGGCAGAATACCACTGATCAAATACTCCCTAATCGGAGTCATCCAATTGGTGCCTTCCTCGAGTATGATGTCAGAAACTTCGCCTCGTTTAATTGACCTATCAGTCAATACTTCTACCAAAACTTCCTTCGTTAAATGAGCAAATGCCATTGACGCCAACTTGCTTAAGGCGTCTGCTTTCTTGTTTTGATTTCTGCGAACATGTGCTATATCATATGTTTTGAAGCCCTGAAGGAGTTCTTTAGCTTTTTCCAAATATTGCTTGATGGTGGGTTGCCTTGCTTCGTAGGAGCCTTTAATTTGGTTGGCGACTAACTGCGAGTCTACAAAAACGAAGAGGTTACGAACCTCCATGTCCTTTGCAAGTCGAAGACCGGCTAACAAAGCTTCATACTCGGCTTCATTGTTGGTAGCTTCGAACTCAAAACGCAATGCGTAAGTGTATTCCCTTCCTTCCGGACTAACTAGCATTAAACCTGCTCCTGAACCATCAAAACTTGATGCTCCGTCTGTGTACAATTTCCACCCCTCCTTCGTCTCTTGGGGCTTCTCCTTAGGAATTTCTTTATCTTGGCTAGGTCCGGAGGGTGTTTCAGCGAGAAAGTCTGCAAGTATCTGACCTTTGACGGAGTTTCGACCCTTGTACTCTATCTCATGTTCTCCCAATTCGATAGCCCATTTAGCTACCCTTCCTGATTTCTCAGGCTTCGACAGTATCTGCCTAATAGGCTTTTCAGTCAATACCGTGATTGGATGAGCTTGAAAGTATCTTCGAAGGCGTCTTGCAGCATAAACCAAGGCTAGGATTAGCTTTTCCAACTCCGGATAGTTTAATTCAGCTCCCTGTAGGACCCTACTAACGAAGTATATAGGGACTTGTTTCTTCTCCCTTTCGGCTAGGAGCACTGCACTGATGCTTTTGAATGATGCCGCAATGTACATGAACAACACGTCGCCTTTGATTGGGGCCGTAAGTGTTGGTAATATTTCCATAAATTCCTTTAGCTTTTCGAAGGCTGCTTCCGCCTCACAACTCCATTGGAAAGTCTTTTTATCTGTACACCCCTTGAGTGTTTTGAAGAATGGTAAAGACCGATCTGCCCCTTTCGATAGGAACCTGCTAAGTGCCGCAAGCTTCCCATTGAGGCTTTGAACTTCTTTTAGTGATTTCAGAGCTTGAAGATCAGTGACGGCTTTTACCTTCGAAGGGTTGGCTTTAATCCCTTGTTTAGTGATCAGGTGCCCCAAGAATTGTCCTTCCTCCACGCCGAAGGAACACTTCTTGGGGTTAAGCTTCATATTGATTGCCCGTAATTGATCGAAAGTCTCTTGGATGTCGGAGAGGAAGTCCTCTTCAGTTCTGCTTTTTATTACCATTTCATCAACGTAGGCCTCCAAGTTCCTCCCGATTTGCTTGTGGAAGGCTTTATCTACTAACCGCTGGTAAGTTGCCCCTGCGTTCTTCAGACCGAAGGGCATTTTCTTTTAGCAATAGACACCCTTTCCTGTGTAGAAGGCTGTCTTTTCTTCATCTTCCTCCGCCATTTGTATTTGGTGATACCCTTTGTAGGCGTCCAGAAAACATTTCAGACGGAACCCTGAGAGAGATTCGACCTTCCAATCTATTTCTGGTAGAGGGTAGCAGTCCTTCGGGAAAGCTTTATTTATGTCGGTAAAGTCAACGCACATACGCCACCCTCCGTCACTTTTCTTTACCATGACTGGGTTGGCAACCCAAGTTTGGTATTTCACTTCCCTGAGAATTCCTGCTCGCACAAGCTCATCCACCTCTTTGCAAGCAGCTGCATTTCTTTCTGGTGCCAGGCTTCGTCGCTTCTGCTTAATTGGTTCAATGTGTTTGAACTCGTTAAGCTTATGTTCTGTGCCGAAGGGCTTGCCATCGATCATAAGAGTCCTGGGAACTCCTGTCATATCTGAATATGTCCATGCAAATACATCTTTGTTGGCTTTGAGTAGCTTCTCCAGGTCTGCTTTGAAGTTAGCAGGGAGTTGCTTTCCGATTACCACCGTTTGCTCTGGATAGAGCTCATTTATCACAATACGTTCTTCGGCATCCGTACAACTAAGGATAGCCTTCGGAGGCTCCTCCAGACTTTCTCTAATCTTTTTGCCACTGTCTCCCACTTGCCCTTGACTGTAACTGGAGAACACGGTTCCTATCCCATAAGGTGTATGGAACTTTACCGCTGCATATATAGTGGAAACTACGATACCCATCTTTTGCATGGCGGTCCTTCCTATCAGCAGGTTGTAAGGAGAGTTGGACCTTACAATAGCGAACATGAGGGTTTCTGTCCTTACGAGCTTGCCTTCTCCAATTGTTATTTCCAACGGAACTTCTCCCAGAGGCCACGAATGCTCACCAGAAAATCCCACCAAAGGTATCTTCGAATCAACCCGCTGCGACCTGATCGAAGGCTTGAGCTTGAGAAAACAATGCTCATAAATGATTTCGCAGGAGCTTCCACAGTCCATATAGGCTCTGTTCACTTCTCGGTTGGAAATGAGGACTTTGATGACTACTGGATCATTTGAAGGGACTTGGCCTGTGAGAGGAGGAAAAGTTACTTCCCCTATTGCATTACCCTCCTGCTCCGTTACCTTTCTTTTCAAGCGGGCTTCGCCCCAACGAACCATAAGTATTGGGGCTTCGAGAAGAGTAGTATCTTTAGCCAATTGGGTGTCGGTCATCTTTTCCTTTCCCTTCTTTATTCCCTTCACCAGGTGTGCCAATTGTCCGGACTTCACAGCTTCTTCTATCTGTTTCTTTAACTCTCTACAACTGTTCGTGTCGTGACCATAATCTTCGTGAAAGTGACAATACTTGCTGGTATCCCTGCTTTTGCCCTTACTTGTCATACGAGGGGGTGCTTCGAAGGCTTTAGCAGCCCTCTCCGTAGCAAGTATTTCTTTTGGAGACTTGGTTAGACTGCTTAACAAACCGTGGTTGGGACCTTTGTTATACGGAGAAAACCTGTCTCTGCTCTTGTTCTTGTTCTTTGACCTTTCCCACGAAGAATGCTTCGAAAACTTATTGTTGCTGTCTCTGTCTATCGGAGCCCCATTGGTGGATACCTCTTTCGCTTCGATCCAAGTATACGTCTTTTCCATTAACCCTTTGTAAGTTCTCGGGAGGTCGGTGGACAAGAATTCCACCAAACTCCGATTTCGAAGACCATGTACGAAACCCGAAATACGCTGATCTTCATGAAGACCCAAAATCTGCAAAGTCTCATCGGTGTACCTAGTAACGAAGGCCCTTGTGCTTTCGTTTTCCTTTTGTTTGATGTTGTGCACCATTAAATGAGTCCTTGTGAACTTCTTTTGCTGACTAAAGTGTGACCGGAACTTAGCCTTAAGATCATCGAGATTGACGATGCTACCGGGCTTTTGCCCATTCCACCAAATACGAGCAGAATCCCGTAGGGTGTATGTAAACATATGACAGGCCACCAGCATAACCCATTTTTGCATTTTGATAGCCCCTTCGAACAAGTGTAAGAAATTGTCCGGATCCCCCTTCCCATCATAAGTCCCAATGTGTGAAGGCATTTTCAACCCATCAGGCAATGGGTAATCTTCTATCCACCTAACGAAGGGTGTAGCTAGACCCATAGGGTCTGAGTATAGACAATTGTAAGGTGGTGCATACATGGGAACAGGATTATAGGGATTGTTGCTTTGGGGCATTCCCATAGGAGTTTGACTTGGGTAGGACTGATAAGGCGTATTTATGGCAAACGGATAACCGTTTCCCATGGCATACGGAGTGTACGCCATAGGATGCCCGAAGGGTATGCTCCCATAAGTTTGAGGGAGGCTTGAGTTATTAGGCTGTCCATTTACTGGAGGATATAAATTCTGAGGATAAGACTGAGTTTGGAACGAGGGGTACATACCATTGGGAGGAAGATTTCCTCCCATATTAATTGTAGGCGGATTGCCTTCTACACCTGATGCGTGAGAAGGCTGCAACGGAACCCCAGCTTCAGTCCTTCCAAAATGAGCTGCTAGCAATGGAGGCAAAGTCACCCCCACTTCTTCCCTTCGTTGGCTCCTACCGTTAGAGCCTTCGGTAACCGCCCCTTCTCTCCTTGTCGGAGCCCTCTCGGGAACTCCTTCGAAACCAACGAACCTTCTGCTTAGCCTTCGACAGACTGGAGACCCAATCCTTAAGGCCGATAGAGTTACTCCTTGGGTCGGAGGCCTAGGTTCCATCTCCATTTCTTCATCATACTCATCACTTGAGTATTCCAACTCCCTCCGCATCTCAGCATTCCTGACTTGCCTCTTACGAGCCCTTAGGAGGGATTCCAACACTTCGTGGTTGGCTTCGACAAAGGCTGGGCTAATAATGGGCTCCGGATTGGCTGATGTCGAAGCATGATGGTTGGGTGTTGTTTCTGAGTGAGAACGTGTGGTGAACGTGGAAGCGGTTATTGGGGGAAGGTTGTTAGAGTCATTGATTGGTATTGGTGCTAAGGTAGAGAAACCCGGTGGGGGAGTATCTTCTCTCCCTTGATCCATGCCGGAATAATAGTGAAAGTAGTTGGTTGGTTATAAGCTTGGAAATTACGAGACCAATTGTAGCGGTCCCACGGATGGCGCCACTGATTGAACAAATAATTGCACAACCAAGCCTTCGATGGTGATCAAAGGAATAATGGGATGTTGAGATTGCGCCAAGCTTGTTCTTAACCTGAAATAAGAAATACGAAGACACTACGTTAAGTGATTGCGCAGGGGTTGGACCCTGCGAACCACCTCCGGCGTGCGAGTAAGTATGTGTAATGGTAATGTAGGTCGTAAATTGAGAGAGTGAAGTTAACTTACATTGTTCATGCCCGACTAAGCTATTTATAGGGGAGAAATAGGCCTTAGTGGGCGGTTTGCACATGTTTCGGAGATCATGGGGGCGTCCCATGATTTATGGTAACCGCTAGGGCTTTGTAGCCCACGATCTCTGTTTTGGCGGGAAAGCCAAGGGAAGAGGAGACGTGGGTTTGACCAGGTCAGGATTGTCCTTCGTACTAGTTCCTTCGTAGGAGATACCCCGAAGGGCTTAAGGCTTCGATTGGCGGATTCCCACATGGTAACCAGTTCGCAGGCGAATGGTTTTACGCCAATGAAACATGTTAGGAGATTAACCTGGGCCTCCGAAGAGAGGGCTTTCTACAGGCTCGAAGGGGAGTCCTTCGACCCGTTTGGAGGGTACATCATCACCCGCCATGTACATAATCGTCTCAGGAAATGTTGGAACATCAAAGGGGTGGCGTGCAAGACGCTGGTAAAGGGGATTGCTTCTTATGTGATATGTCAAAGGGTCATCAAAGCGTTTTCTCATCCAACCGGAATGCTTTATCCAGTAAGGCTGGGTATTCGTGAGGTATGATCGTGTTTTGTACATAGAAGAACAAACCTTTCCATTTTCTTATATTAGCAAAGGGTTTAGTTATTAAGCAAGGCACATCATGCTCGCTTCTCTTGGCCAAGGTTATCCAATCACCACCAGGACAAAGATTAATAAAACCCCTAGGCACAGTCAGTGTTGGCTCGTAGCCATAAGCTTTGCATACAACAATTTAGGTGGTCAACATGGCTAAGCCAAAAGGATTCAACCTGGAGATATGTACTTGGTAATATTGTAAAAATTCTAAGATTAGGGGATGGATTGGAATCCTAAAGTTGGATTCTGTAAATGCATGAACATAAAGCCCCACATACCCCGTTGGAGCATCAAAAATATTTTGGGTTTCGCTTGGAAGTATCACCTTAAACTCCTTGGGTATAGGGTATTTTCCAAGAAATTCCGTTAAAGCTTGTTCTGATAGGGTACATTTTTGTTGCCTCATAATTCTCTTGGCTGCCATACTCATCTTGAACTAGGAACAATGAGAGTAAGAGGTCAAAGAATTGGGGAGGGAAATTACCTTTAAACTCAAACGAAGCATGAAGCACAGTGTTGTGTATGTGTATTTTGGGCGCAAAAGAAAAGTAATCTAGGGTTAGGATTATGGAGGGTTTATGTATATCCCTTGTAGTTCTTATCCTAGCCATCCACGTGCAATCATAATTTGATCCATACACGGACTCCAATTCATTTTTAAAATTTGAAAAGATGTTTGTAGTTACCGAAATCCTAGCTGCTATATCCTAGGGTGTGGTAGTTAGATACACAATAACCGCATTTATTGCATAGTTTGTTTAAGCACGTATCTTTTTTTCGTCTGAATTTGTGACGAACGGGATAGAGTGTAGTATGTTTTTGGAGTTGAATGCAATTTATACTCGTAAGTATATATCACTTTCGACTGGGGGGCTTGATGATGTACCCTCCGAATGGGTCGAAGGACTCCCCTTCGAGCCTGTACGAAGCCTTCTCTTCAAAGGCCCAGGTCAATCTCCTAAAATGTTTCATTGGCGTAAAACCATTCATCTATGAAGTGGTTACCAGTTGGGAAGCCGCCAATCGAAGCCCTAAGCCCTTCGGGGTATCTCCTTTGAAGGAACTAGGAAGGAGAACCATACTGACCTGGTCATACCCACGTCCCCTCTTCCCTTAGGCTTTCCCGCCAAGAAGGAGAACGTGGGTCACAAAGCTCTAGCGGTTACCACAAATAATGGGATGCCCCCATGATCTCCGATTTATGTGCAAGAGCTCTCTAAGCCTATTTGCTCCCCTATAAATAGCTTAGACGGGCAAGAACAATGGTATGCTAACTCAACTCTCTCAATTTACTACCAACTTACCATATCACATACTTATTCGCACGCCGAAGGTGGTTCGCAGGGTCCAACCCCTGCGCAATCACTTAACGTAGTGTCTTAGTATTTCTTATTTCAGGTTAAAGACAAGCTTGGTGCAACCTCAACACCCCATATATCCTTTGATCATCATCGAAGGCCTGGTCGTGCAATTTGTTGTACAATCAGCTGACATAATAAGGGAGGTCCACTACCACAACTGGCTGTCAAATCCAGTCCTGGTCAAAAAAAGCGACGGAAGTTGGAGGATATGCGTGGATTTCAAAGATTTAATCAAAGCATGTCCGAAGGACTGCTACCCTCTTCCGGAGATCGACTGAAAATTTGAATCCCTCTGCGGATACACCTTTAAGTGTTTTTTGGACGGGTACAAGGGGTATCACCAGATACAGATAGCCACAAAAGATGAAGAGAAAACTGCGTTCCACACAAGCCAAGGGATTTTTTGCTACAAGAAAATGCCTTTTGGATTGAAAAATGCAGGAGCCACATACCAGCATCTAGTGGACAAAGCCTTTAAAAAACATATTGGTAGGAACCTGGAAGTATATGTGGACGACCTGGTTATTAAGAGCCATTCGGCGGTGGAAATGTTAAAGGACGTGGAAGAAACCTTTGCGACTCTCCGAAAGATAAACATGAAGTTGAACCCAAAGAAGTGTACCTTCGGAGTAGAGGAAGGAGTATTCCTGGGGCATGTGATTAGTAAAAAGGGAATCAGGGCTTGTTCGGAGAAATCCGAGGTCATTGCCCGGTTGCCTTCCCCATGGACCCTTAAAGAGGTGCAAAGCATAAATGGAAAATTAGCAAGTCTGAACCGCTTCTTATCGAAGTTCGCGGAAAAATCTTTACCGTTCTTCAAGACACTAAAGAAGTGTATTAAAAAGAGTGACTTTCATTGGGTACCGGAGGCGGAACAGGCGTTCAAAGAGATGAAGAAGCACATTGCCAACCTTCCTACCCTCACAGCTCCCCAACCAAGTGAAGAACTAATTATGTACCTGTCTGCGGCAAAAGAGGCCATCAGTGCAGTTCTGTTGGCAGAAAGAGGACCACGCCAAGAGCCCATCACTGGTTCATTCAGCCAGAAGACTCAAGAGATACTTTCAGGCACACCCAATAGTGGTCATCACAGACCAACCAATCAAGTAAATGCTTGCAAAGACAGAAAATACAGGCAGGATGGCTAAGTGGGCTATTGAACTTGGAGAACATGACATCAGTTTCAGGCCACGGACAGCCATAAGAGGACAAGTGTTAGCTGATTTCATGAAATTCCGGAGGAGGAGACTCCGGCAACAGAAACAACCGCGGAAGAGCTGCCATACGCCGAGCCATGGAGCTTGTACACCGATGGATCCTCTTGTCAAGAAGGATCCGAAGCAGGCCTAATCCTTAGAAACCCCGAAGGTATGGAATTCACTTATGCTTTGAGATTCGTATTTGATACATCGAACAATGAGGCAGAATACGAAGCACTGCTAGCGGGTTTAAGGATAGCGGAACAGATGGGGGTGAAGGACCTGTCCGCAAATGAAGATTCTCGGCTGGTCGTGAATCAGATCAACGGTGTATATGAAGCAAAGGAGGAGAGTATGGCACGGTATCTATCAAAAGCCAAGGCCCTGATACAAAACTTCCGCACATTCTCAATAAGGCAGATTTCGCAGAGTCAGAACAAGCAGGCGGACGCACTGAGTAAAACAGCCTCCACCAGCTTTGCCCACCTGACAAAACAAGTTTTGGTTGAAGTTTTGAAAGACAAATCAATAGAGGAAAAAAAGTCATGGTCGTAGTGGAAGAAGAAGGGGACACTTGAATGACCCCACTCCTTGAATACCTGAAAGATGGAGTGCTACTCGCGGATCAGAAAAAGGCCAGGAAGTTAAAGATCAAAGCAAGGCAATACTCTGTCATCAACGGAGTGTTATTCCGTAAGTCATTCCTAGAGCCATGGTTGCGATGTGTGGGCCCGATACAGGCCAACTATGTGATTAGTGAGATCCACGAAGGTTCATGCAGCATGCACTCTGGACTGCGGGTAATTATGGTAAAAGCGATAAGATCTGGATACTATTGGCCCACCATGCATAGGGACGCACGGGAAGTAATCCAGAAGTGCCATGACTGCCAAGTCAATTGGCCGGTCCCCAGAAATCCTCAGCATAAGTTGACTCCTATCACCTCTCCCTGGCCATTTTATAAATGGGGCCTAGACATCTGCGGCCCATTCCCAGAAGCTCCGGGGAGGATCAAGTATTTAATAGTGGTGTAGGATCGATACATGTGTTGATTATGTAGGATTCGAGAGGTTGGGGATTATGGACGAACAAGTTAGCCATTGTTAGAGAGAGGAAGAGTAGAGAGGGGAAGTTCTAGTGAGAGAAACTCACTTGATGTGTGTGTGTGTATTAATGAACAACCAACCCTTTCCATAACATGGAAAGGGTATATATACTACTTACAATAAACGCCCCACGTGGGCTGTGGAGTGAGCTGACAGTGGGTAAAGACCCGACCCAACTCCACAAATACTACTATGAATAAACTAGTATTACGATAACTAAACTAATACTAATAAGCCTACGAGCTAACTTAATGCTAATAGATACTCGGGGTGACCGAGTCTTTCATATGAATATTTATATTCCTAACAATCTCCCCCTAAGGGAGGTCACCCCGAAAATTACAGTTTGAATTCTAGCATTCTAATGAACTTAATTTCCTAGCTCGTAGTCTTTGATTCTTCATAATAGGTAAACTTTGTACTTGAAGCAGTGATCTTTTGATGAATGTTCCTTTGGTTTGGGTGATCTTTGAGCTTTCATCGAGATCATCAGCCACCGTAAATCTCCAAATCATCCTTTGTAGTAATATTACCTCCATGTGATTTTGTGACCTTTGGACTGGCATGCTCACACTTTTCTGGATCATGATAACTATTGATGAGTGTCTAAATATTCATCATTTTATTCCTATTTAAACTACAAAAACAGCCAAAAACACTTTGAAAAGTCAAATAATACAGAAAATATCATAAAATGTGTTTTTATATGATTCAGGAACAAAAAGATTGAAAACAAGTGAAAAATGAGCTAAGTTTACAAAATTGACAGTTTCAGTCCCTGAAGTTTCACAAATTGGCAGAATTAGTCCCTGAAGGTTTAATTTGGAAGATAAGTCAAAGTGAGTCCTTGGGAAACCAAAATGTCACAAATGGTCCCTGGAATTAATTTTCACTATTGGCAGTTATGGTCCTTAGATTTTCAGCATAGTACAACAATAGTCCCTAAAGTTTAAATAAAATCCAAATCCTATCCTAAATTTAACCCAGCAACAAACTAACCCAACCCACTACACTACCCCAAAGCCCAAAACATTACCCAAGCCCAACCCTTTTATTAATAAAAACCCAACCCGGTATTTAATACCAGGTTTGACCCACGGTCAAACTCTTCTCCCTCACTCACTCAAACTGCCAAAACTAAAACCATACCACCCAAGCCCATAGTTTTCTCTACTCTATCACCTCAACCCCCCACCTCATCACCCCAGCTGTCTAACCACTCCCTTCCACCTCCACATCTTCCCAAATTTCTTTAATTACCAAAAACCTGCTCGAAACCACTTGTGAGACTTTTGGCGCCAAAAGTAGTTTGAACAGCTGAGATTGATTTGAAGCCATCCAAGGGTGCAGGATTGATCAGAGATGTCGACAAGGAGTTTCCCAGCAATATTTAGTATTTATAGGGCTTTGTAATATATTAGAAAGTAGTAGTTAGTTTTTATTAAATCATTTTTTTTACTTATTTGTCTTTCCTTATTTGTAATTTCAATTCCAGTGTTAATTCAAGTTATTTACAGTTAAGATGTTCTAATTTCAAGCAATCTTTTACTCATATTCAGTTATTATCAATTTCAAGTTGTTTGTGATTCGTATTAAATTGTCTAAATTATTAAGAACTTAACAAACACTCCAAACCTTTGCTATAAGCTTATATTAGCTTATCATAGCTTTTTATAAGCTTATATAGTGATCAACTGTTCTAAATTCAAGAAATCAAGAAAGTCAAGAAAAGTCAACATAAGCTCCAAAAAGCTATTCTGGGTGAAACAAGCTGTTCAGGAAGTTTTTTGGTGTTTTCTAGCTTGTGTAAACAAGCTAGGATTGGTTCTGGTCATTAGTTCTTGGTTCCATAAGCTACTTCAGTTGTAAGCCTTATTTTCCTGTTTTTTGCTTAATTTTCCATATTACTGTACCACTGCTTATTTTTAGCTTATTGTAATAGTTTTATGCTTTTCACTAGTTTCTAAGTTTATTTCACCAGTTGTATCAGTAGTTAAATAGTTCTTCTTTCATTTTGCTTAAAAAACTAAAAAAAGCCAAAAATAGCCAAACATAGCATAGCTTATTGTACTGCTTATTTCTGCTTTAAAAGTTGCTTAATATAGTTTAAATAAGTTATTTAATCAGTAAAAATCAGTAATCATAAGTTAAATTACTTGTTTCCTTTGAAAAGCCACAACAGACCCTTCATTAAGGGGTGTTTGGCAAAATGGGTCATTTGGAGTTCTACTGTTCCAATGCCATTTGCTCAACTTTGGTTAAGCTTATTTGAGTCAATATAAGCTGTTTCTAAGACTTACCAAGTTATTTAGATAGAAAATATAGTTTTAAGTAACCTGTGGGAATTTTAGAAATTCAAAAGACCAAATAAGCCATTTTAAGCCATGATCTCATTTTGGCCTCTTTCTTTGCTTCTCTGAGTCATTTGTGAACCACTTAGTGAATATACAAGAGTTGGATTAGGTACCTTTGGTGTTGTGCACTTCTGCACAACTTCTGTGCACAGCAGACTCAGTATATACTGAGTTGCTGAAGCTGCTGAACTCAACTCATTTGTGGCTTATCTAGATTAGCTGAGGCCTTGCTTTTTGTTTTTTTAATAGCTCATAGTACAAGCAATCTTTTGCCCCCATAAAAGTTCTCACTTATCAGCTTATTGATTGCTTAATCTGCCCTGCAATTTGGTCATTTTCCTGAGTTTTCTGTACAAATTTTGCAACTGCTTAAGTGCTCATTTGCTTAATCTGTGGGATAAGCTCTTTTATTTAAGTTGTTTTGTGCTTATATAAGTTGGTTAAACTTGTCCTGAGCCTTTGGTAGAGTTTTGAGCTTATTAGCTTATTTTTAGCTTATTTGCCCAACTGCTTATCTGCCCAACTGCTTATCAGGGTTTAGTGAACTTTTGATTTTAATTTTCCTATACTTATAATATTAATTTAGACTTTTCCTGAATTTTTCAGATTTTTCCTAAGTCATTTGATATTTTTAATCTTTTTAATTAGTTTATAATAGTAATTAAATCATAATAACAAGAATATTAGTCAAAAAAATATAATTTTAAATTTCAAAATTTTCTTTTATTAAGTAGATTATAGAAAAATATAATAATCTTTTTAGACCTTAAGAAAAATAAAATAGAAAATAAGTGATAGCTTCTATTTAATAGATTTTATCTTTTTAATTTTTTAATTAAGCACTTTTCAATTTTATAATTTTCTTAGCTTCTTTTTACTTCATAATATTTATAGAAAAATTTTTAGATTTTTCTTTGTTCATTTAGTATTTTTTATAATTTAAAATAGTTTAAAAAGTAATTAAATAATAAATAATTAATAATAATTAGATAAAAAGTGTAAAAAAAAATATAATTTTAGTTTTAAAATAAGTTTTAAGTAATTTTACACTTTTAGGTTTTAATTTCATAAATTTCACTTTTTAGTCCCGTTTTAGATTTCCCGTTACGCGTTTTTAGTTTATTAATTCGCGTTTAATTTTCTTTTGTATATTTTGTTTCTCATTTGTTAATTAAATATAAAAAAGCAAAAATCCAAAATATCTAATTCATCAGTCACTCTAATCCAAGCTTGAAGCAATTTGCCCATTCACACCTCGTTGGGAAACGATCCGGGTAATCACTTACCTGGTTTCACACTACACACGAACGTGAGTTTTTGCAAGTATCCTTTTTCACAAATGGGTGATTTGTATTTATTCACGTGTATCCGTCGTTGCATAATATTTATATATCTATTTAGCACGGATCAAATTTTGGCGCCGCTGCCGGGGAGGTGTGTTGCGACAATATTGTTTAGAGTTTAAGCTATTAGTGATTTGAGATCCTTCTTCCAGAAGTTCCTATTTCCCATAAACCATATAAAATACAAAAATATTTTTCTTTTCTTTTCTATATATATTATCATATAAAAAATAAAAACACCAAAAACATTTTTCCGTTTTCTTTGTTTAATAATAACAACAATAAAATTTGCCATCGAGAACCAAGACAGAGTACTACCTAACTGGGGGTACGACCATAATAAGTTCCCAAACCAAAGATTAAAACTTGCCTTTGTATCACTTGCGAATATCGGCTCACCTTTGATTGATAAACAAACTATAACGGAGGTTTAAGGATAGTTTGACATTAAATTGTCGAACTGAAAGAAGCGGGTTTTTAAGGAGCATTAATTGCCCACCTTTGCTTCTCCGCCACTCTGTGCGTTTATCTTTTAGAGAGCTACCGTACGCTTGTTGATTGTTGGTTTAAGTTCACTTGTGTTTTTGCTTCGATCTTGATTTAATTGAAAAATTTTGCTAAAAGTGCATGCGCACTCGTTCTTCTAGGTCATCAAGCCCTTTCCGTGAGCTTGTCAACATACCTCGAAGACGTCGTAGACGTTCTGCTCCATCAGTCGTACCCGAGATACGTACTAATCCCAAAACCCCTATCATCATGGCAGAAGACCGTCCTATGAATGAGCTTCTCCAAGCTCCCACCAATGGGTACGGAGATGCCATTGTTGTTCCAGCCATCGTGGCTGAAAATTTTGAGCTTAAGACTGGGTTGATAAACCTGGTAACCCAGCGGCAATTCTATGGTTTTGACAGGGACGATCCTCAAGATCACATTAGATGGTTTAACAAAATCACATCCACCATCAAATGCAAAAATGTCCCTGAGGAATCAATCAAACTTCTTCTTTTCCCGTTTTCCATCGATGGGGCAGCCCGGATTTGGCTTGACAAACAACCCCCTCGATCGATTGAAACATGGGAAGATTTGGTTCAGAAATTCGTGAATGAATTCTTTCCTCCTTCTAAAACCACGTATCTCAAAAATGAAATCATGAAATTCTCTCAAAGGTTTGATGAACCATTTGGAGAGGCATGGGATCGTTTCAAAGAATTGCTCCGCAAATGTCCTCATCACGGTTTCACCGATTTGATGCAAATGGACACTTTCTACAATGGGTTAAACCCATCTGACCAAGATTCTCTTAATGTCTTAGCTGGAGGTAATTTTCTGACCAAATCCACTAAGGAAGCCATTGCACTTATTGAAAATAAGTCAAAGGTCCGCACTGCACGAGCCAGACCATATAATTCTCAGGCTAGTGCTGGTCCTTCTACTTCATCTCCCGTAAGTCAGTCTAGTACTGATACTCAGCTTGCTGAACTCACGAAGGCTATTCAAGCTTTGGTTTTCTCCACACAAAAGAAAGAGTCCGCTCCGCAAACTTCTCACACTGCTGAAATCAAAAAGATAGAAGTTTGTGTTACTTGTGGTGGTCCTCACGCTTACTACAATTGTACTGCCACCGATGGCAATGCATTTGAAGTCAAAGCTTTAGCCGGATCTTCCAATCAAGGAGGTAGCCAATACCATCCTCAAGTGGAAACAAACTACCGTGCTAGCAATCAACATGGACCACCCGGATTTCCTCCTCCTAACAATCCAAATAGGATTAATCCTAATCAACAAAGAGGGCAAAACACGCAAAATCAATTTCATGCCCCGAACAATCAATACCCGCCCCAAAGGGGTAACCAAGGGTATTCAGCTCCTAATTCCCAAGGACCTCTCTCGAGTGAACTTGATAGCTACATCAAGGTTAATGAGACCAATATGAAGGCAATGCAAAATCAAATCTCTAATTTGAAAAATGAATTTCAGTCTTCAATACACAAGCAAGGAACTGAGCTTTCAAACAAAATCGATCATTCTCAAAGCGAAGTTAAGAATATGTTTGCCAGTCTCATGAACCATCTCAATCCACCTTCTACCTCGGGAGGTCTCCCAAGTAACACTGTTGTCAACCCAAAGGGTGAACTCAAAGCTGTCACTACACGTAGTGGTAAAGCTCATGATGGACTCAAAGTGACAAAGGACCCGGTACTTCCTTCTAACAATGGAAGTGCTAAATACGTCCAACCTATGGTTGTCCAAAATTCTACACCCACAATTGCTCCTCAACCGTCAAGAATAGATCCTACTCTATCACGATTTACGGTTAAAAGTTTGTCAAGCAAACTTAGTGAGCAAAGGACAGCTAGAGCTTATTCCAATATGCTCAATGCTGCTCCTGTCAGTGTGCTTGATGACAGTGATGATGATGAAAATACCACTTTCGTCAAAGCCATCACCACTCGGAGTGGTGCTGCTTATGAGGGACCCTCTGGTCCTATTCCTCCTCCGTTGTTTGAAATGGAAAAAGAGACGGAGGATACAACGAACAAAGTGCAAATTCCAAACCCACAAAGTACAGCACAAGTCCATCCTCCGGGTGTCCCGAAAAAGAAATCCAAACCAGGAGTTGTCTTTGAATCTGTTGAGACTCCTGAAGTCATTGCCCCATAAATCCAAACCTTATATTCCTTACCCATCACGCTTAAATGAGCAAAAGCTCCGTGAAAAGGCTAGTCAACAAAATGACAAATTCTTTCAAATCTTTAAAGAATTACATTTTGACATAAGTTTTGCGGATGCTATCATTCTGATGCCCAAGTTTGCATCAACAATCAAACACTTGTTAAGCAACAAGGAAAAACTGATTGAAATGGCTAAAACTCCATTAAATGAGAACTGCTCAGCAGTTATCTTGAAAAAGCTTCCCGAGAAGCTTGGAGATCCTGGAAAGTTTCTAATACCTTGTGTATTTCCGGGAATGGTTGAATGCTATGCCTTGGCCGATCTTGGTGCAAGCATCAACCTGATGCCTCATTCAGTGTGGAAGAAACTTTCTCTTCCGGCTCTCACTCCTACCTGCATGACTCTTGAGCTTGCAGATCGTACCATATCTCATCCTCGCGGCATTGCTGAGGATGTATTTGTGAAAGTAGGAAAGTTCCATTTTCCAGCTGACTTTGTGGTTGTTGACTTCGATGCAGATCAAAAGGTTCCTCTCATTCTTGGAAGAGGATTCCTAAAAACGGGCCATGCTCTTATTGATGTATTTAAGCATGAGATCACATTGCGTGTGGTTAATGAAGCTGTTACCTTTAACCATGATCAAACGTCGAGGTACTCCTCAAATTATGATTCTGAATCGGTTAACCGAATCGATGTCATTGATATTACTTCAAAGGAGTACTCTCAAGAAAGTCTTGGTTATTTTCATAATTCTGTGAGTGGGGAACCCACCACATCTTCTCAACTTATCATAGCCGACCCTTCCCCTTCTCTCACTCCGGTTGAGGGAAGTGATCCCTTTTGGGATGAGGTCGATGCTTTTCTTGCTCTAGATAGTTCACTTCCGCATAAGGTTGATGATAACTATCTTGATCATGAGGGGGACATTCTTTTTCTAGAAAGTTTGTTAAACGAAGATTCATCTTCCCCTCTTCCACCAAAACAACTTCATAATGAGGAAGTCAAGTCAGTTGAGAAAACTGATAAATTTCCTGAGATCAAGTTTAAGGACTTGCCTCCTCCACTTGAATATGCAATTCTTGAGGAGGAAATTCTTATCTTAATTGCTATTCAGATCTCTCTTCTTCCCTTCACCTACCAGGTGATTTCCCCTATCTTTCACTCATTTGGGAGTGAGGATATTACCTTTGACCCCGGCATTTTCCATCTAACATTGGTTTAAATGCCGGATTTATCTCATCGGTGTGGAACTTTCTTATGTTCAATTGGTTATCCAAACATTTTGAATGAAAGTCCGAATGAGATGGTTTCTTCCACTTACTTTCCCATGAACCAATGAATTCGGGGTCGAGTCAAGCTAGCGACTCGGTTAATAAAAACAGTAGTAAAACATGGGTTTTCACCCATGTCTCACCTAAGTGTGGGGGGGATGTCCCACATGTTGTAAATATGTAAATTTAAAAAAAAAATAAATAAATAAATAAATAAATAAAAAATGGCTATTAGTATTTCCTTTTTACGTTCTAAATGTCGGCATAATAGCCGGTACTTTGAATATTGAGGGCAATATTCAGTTCTAAGTGTGGGGGGGAATTCTAGCGAATTTGATCAAATGTACCATCTAGTACCCCCATTTTGGCCAAAATTTTAAAATTTTTTCTCACTTAGAACGCAATAAATGGTTATCAGTCCGCCATGTCTAACCCACATAAGGATTGGCTAATCCAGGAGCAAACGGCTCTTGGTAAAGATAAATCAAATCCGTTTATGGCTTACAATTTGCCAAAAATTGTATGGTATTCGACTCGCCATATCTTTATAAGTGAAGAGTTGGCTAGCCCGCAAGGTTATGGCTTGTGGTAAAGGCAGTGGAAAACCATGATTGGTAATCAGCTCACCAAAGATAATAACTGTATTTTATCTAAGAGTTGGCTAGTCCAGAAGCAAACGGCTTTTGGTAAAGACAAATCAAATCCGTTTACAGCTGATGGTTTGCTCAAAATCATTTGGTTATCATTGTACCAAAGTATCACATACTAAAACATTGGCTACTCCAGAAGTAATGGCTTTTGGTAAAGAGATAAAATCCATTAAAATTTCATAAATGATTGCTAGGAACTAGCAATAGTTTAGTGTGGGGGATTGATGAGTGTCTAAATACTCATCATTTTATTCCCATTTAAACTACAAAAACAGCCAAAAACACTTTGAAAAGTCAAATAATACAGAAAATATCATAAAATGTGTTTTTATATGATTCAGGAACAAAAAGATTGAAAACAAGTGAAAAATGAGCTAAGTTTACAAAATTGACAGTTTCAGTCCCTGAAGTTTCATAAATTGGCAGAATTAGTCCTTGAAGGTTTAATTTGGAAGATAAGTCAAAGTGAGTCCTTGGGAAACCAAGATGTGACAAATGGTCCCTGGAATTAATTTTCACTATTGGCAGTTATGGTCCTTAGATTTTCAGCATAGTACAACAATAGTCCCTAAAGTTTAAATAAAATCCAAATCCTATCCTAAATTTAACCCATCAACAAACTAACCCAACCCACTACACTACCCCAAAGCCCAAAACATTACCCAAGCCCAACCCTTTTATTAATAAAAACCCAACCCGGTATTTAATACCAGGTTTGACCCACGGTCAAACACTTCTCCCTCACTCACTCAAACCGCCAAAACTAAAACCATACCACCCAAGCCCATAGTTTTCTCTGCTCTATCACCTCAACCCCCCACCTCATCACCCCAGCTATCTAACCACTCCCTTCCACCTCCACATCCTCCCAAATTTTTTTAATTACCAAAAACCTGCTCGAAACCACTTGTGAGACTTTTGGCGCCAAAAGTAGTTTGAACAGCTGAGATTGATTTGAAGCCATCCAAGGGTGCAGGATTGATCAGAGATGTCGACAAGGAGTTTCCCAGCAATATTTAGTATTTATAGGGCTTTGTAATAGATTAGAAAGTAGTAGTTAGTTTTTATTAAATCGTTTTTTTTACTTATTTGTCTTTCCTTATTTGTAATTTCAATTCCAGTGTTAATTCAAGTTATTTACAGTTAAGATGTTCTAATTTCAAGCAATCTTTTACTCATATTCAGTTATTATCAATTTCAAGTTGTTTGTGATTCGTATTAAATTATCTAAGTTATTAAGAACTTAACAAACACTCCAAACCTTTGCTATAAGCTTATATTAGCTTATCATAGCTTTTTATAAGCTTATATAGTGATCAACTGTTCTAAATTCAAGAAATCAAGAAAGTCAAGAAAAGTCAACATAAGCTCCAAAAAGCTATTCTGGGTGAAACAAGCTGTTCAGGAAGTTTTTTGGTGTTTTCTAGCTTGTGTAAACAAGCTAGGATTGGTTCTGGTCATTAGTTCTTGGTTCCATAAGCTACTTCAGTTGTAAGCCTTATTTTCCTGTTTTTGCTTAATTTTCCATATTACTGTACCACTGCTTATTTTTAGCTTATTGCAATAGTTTTCTGCTTTTCACTAGTTTCTAAGTTTATTTCACCAGTTGTATCAGTAGTTAAATAGTTCTTCTTTCATTTTGCTTAAAAAACTAAAAAAAGCCAAAAATAGCCAAACATAGCATAGCTTATTGTACTGCTTATTTCTGCTTTAAAAGTTGCTTAATATAGTTTAAATAAGTTATTTAATCAGTAAAAATCAGTAATCATAAGTTAAATTACTTGTTTCCTTTGAAAAGCCACAACAGACCCTTCATTAAGGGGTGTTTGGCAAAATGGGTCATTTGGAGTTCTACTGTTCCAATGCCATTTGCTCAACTTTGGTTAAGCTTATTTGAGTCAATATAAGCTGTTTCTAAGACTTACCAAGTTATTTAGATAGAAAATATAGTTTTAAGTAACCTGTGGGAATTTTAGAAATTCAAAAGACCAAATAAGCCATTTTAAGCCATGATCTCATTTTGGCCTCTTTCTTTGCTTCTCTGAGTCCTTTGTGAACCACTTAGTGAATATACAAGAGTTGGATTAGGTACCTTTGGTGTTGTGCACTTCTGCACAACTTCTGTGCACATCAGACTCAGTATATATACTGAGTTGCTGAAGCTGCTGAACTCAACTCATTTGTGGCTTATCTAGATTAGCTGAGGCCTTGCTTTTTGTTTTTTTTTAATAGCTCATAGTACAAGCAATCTTTTGCCCCCATAAAAGTTCTCACTTATCAGCTTCTTGATTGCTTAATCTGCCTTGCAATTTGGTCATTTTCCTGAGTTTTCTGTACAAATTTTGCAACTGCTTAAGTGCTCATTTGCTTAATCTGTGGGATAAGCTCTTTTATTTAAGTTGTTTTGTGCTTATATAAGTTGGTTAAACTTGTCCTGAGCCTTTGGTAGAGTTTTGAGCTTATTAGCTTATTTTTAGCTTATTTGCCCAACTGCTTATCTGCCCAACTGCTTATCAGGGTTTAGTGAACTTTTGATTTTAATTTTCCTATACTTAGAATATTAATTTAGACTTTTTCTGAATTTTTCAGATTTTTCCTAAGTCATTTGATATTTTTAATCTTTTTAATTAGTTTATAATAGTAATTAAATCATAATAAATAGAATATTAATCAGAAAAATATAATTTTAATTTTCAAAATTTTCTTTTATTAATTATATTATAGGAAAAATATAATCATCTTTTTAGACCTTAAGAAAAATAAAATAGAAAATAAGTGATAGCTTCTATTTAATAGATTTTATCTTTTTAATTTTTTAATTAAGCACTTTTCAATTTTATAATTTTCTTAGCTTCTTTTTACTTCATAATATTTATAGAAAAATTTTTAGATTTTTCTTTGTTCATTTAGTATTTTTTATAATTTAAAATAGTTTAAAAAGTAATTAAATAATAAATAATTAATAATAATTAGATAAAAAGTGTAAAAAAATATAATTTTAGTTTTAAAATAAGTTTTAAGTAATTTTACACTTTTAGGTTTTAATTTCATAAATTTCACTTTTTAGTCCCGTTTTAGATTTCCCGTTACGCGTTTTTAGTTTATTAATTCGCGTTTAATTTTCTTTTGTATATTTTGTTTCTCATTTGTTAATTAAATATAAAAAATCAAAAATCCAAAATATCTAATTCATCAGTCACTCTAATCCAAGCTTGAAGCAATTTGCCCATTCGCACCTCGTTGGGAAACGATCCTGGTAATCACTTACCTGGTTTCACACTACACACGAACGTGAGTTTTTGCAAGTATCCTTTTTCACAAAGGGGTGATTTGTATTTATTCACGTGTATCCGTCGTTGCATAATATTTATATATCTATTTAGCACGGATCAAATTTTGGCGCCGCTGCCGGGGAGGTGTGTTGCGACAATATTGTTTAGAGTTTAAGCTATTAGTGATTTGAGATCCTTCTTTTAGAAGTTCCTATTTCCCATAAACCATATAAAATACAAAAATATTTTTCTTTTCTTTTCTATATATATTATCATATAAAAAATAAAAACACCAAAAACATTTTTCCGTTTTCTTTGTTTAATAATAACAACAATAAAATTTACCATCGAGAACCAAGACAGAGTACTACCTAACTGGGGGTACGACCATAATAAGTTCCCAAACCAAAGATTAAAACTTGCCTTTGTATCACTTGCGAATATCGGCTCACCTTTGATTGATAAACAAACTATAACGGAGGTTTAAGGATAGTTTGACATTAAATTGTCGAACTGAAAGAAGCGGGTTTTTAAGGAGCATTAATTGCCCACCTTTGCTTCTCCGCCACTCTGTGCGTTTATCTTTTAGAGAGCTACCGTACGCTTGTTGATTGTTGGTTTAAGTTCACTTGTGTTTTTGCTTCGATCTTGATTTAATTGAAAATTTTTGCTAAAAGTGCATGCGCACTCGTTCTTCTAGGTCATCAAGCCCTTTCCGTGAGCTTGTCAACATACCTCGAAGACGTCGTAGACGTTCTGCTCCATCAGTCGTACCCGAGATACGTACTAATCCCAAAACCCCTGTCATCATGGCAGAAGACCGTCCTATGAATGAGCTTCTCCAAGCTCCCACCAATGGGTACGGAGATGCCATTGTTGTTCCAGCCATCGTGGCTGAAAATTTTGAGCTTAAGACTGGGTTGATAAACCTGGTAACCCAGCGGCAATTCTATGGTTTTGACAGGGACGATCCTCAAGATCACATTAGATGGTTTAACAAAATCACATCCACCATCAAATGCAAAAATGTCCCTGAGGAATCAATCAAACTTCTTCTTTTCCCGTTTTCCATCGATGGGGCAGCCCGGATTTGGCTTGACAAACAACCCCCTCGATCGATTGAAACATGGGAAGATTTGGTTCAGAAATTCGTGAATGAATTCTTTCCTCCTTCTAAAACCACGTATCTCAAAAATGAAATCATGAAATTCTCTCAAAGGTTTGATGAACCATTTGGAGAGGCATAGGATCGTTTCAAAGAATTGCTCCGCAAATGTCCTCATCACGGTTTCACCGATTTGATGCAAATGGACACTTTCTACAATAGGTTAAACCCATCTGACCAAGATTCTCTTAATGCCTCAGCTGGAGGTAATTTTCTGACCAAATCCACTAAGGAAGCCATTGCACTTATTGAAAATAAGTCAAAGGTCCGCACTGCACGAGCCAGACCATATAATTCTCAGGCTAGTGCTGGTCCTTCTACTTCATCTCCGGTGAGTCAGTCTAGTACTGATACTCAGCTTGCTGAACTCACGAAGGCTATTCAAGCTTTGGTTTTCTCCACACAAAAGAAAGAGTCCGCTCCGCAAACTTCTCACACTGCTGAAATCAAAAAGATAGAAGTTTGTGTTACTTGTGGTGGTCCTCACGCTTACTACAATTGTACTGCCACCGATGGCAATGCATTTGAAGTCAAAGCTTTAGCCAGATCTTCCGATCAAGGAGGTAGCCAATACCGTCCTCAAGTGGAAACAAACTACCGTGCTAGCAATCAACATGGACCACCCTTATTTCCTCCTCCTAACAATCCAAATAGGATTAATCCTAATCAACAAAGAGGGCAAAACACGCAAAATCAATTTCATGCCCCGAACTATCAATACCAGCCCCAAAGGGGTAACCAAGGGTATTCAGCTCCTAATTCCCAAGGACCTCTCTCGAGTGAACTTGATAGCTACATCAAGGTTAATGAGACCAATATGAAGGCAATGCAAAATCAAATCTCTAATTTCAAAAATGAATTTCAGTCTTCAATACACAAGCAAGGAACTGAGCTTTCAAACAAAATCGATCATTCTCAAAGCGAAGTTAAGAATATGTTTTCCAGTCTCATGAACCATCTCAATCCACCTTCTACCTCGGGAGGTCTCCCAAGTAACACTGTTGTCAACCCAAAGGGTGAACTCAAAGATGTCACTACACGTAGTGTTAAAGCTCATGATGGACTCAAAGTGACAAAGGACCCGGTACTTCCTTCTAACAATGGAAGTGCTAAATACGTCCAACCTATGGTTGTCCAAAATTCTACACCCACAATTGCTCCTCAACCGTCAAGAATAGATCCTACTCTATCACGATTTACGGTTAAAAGTTTGTTAAGCAAACTTAGTGAGCAAAGGACAGCTAGAGCTTATTCCAATATGCTCAATGCTGCTCCTGTCAGTGTGCTTGATGACAGTGATGATGATGAAAATACCACTTTCGTCAAAGCCATCACCACTCGGAGTGGTGCTGCTTATGAGGGACCCTCTGGTCCTATTCCTCTTCTGTTGTTTGAAATGGAAAAAGAGACGGAGGATACAACGGACAAAGTGCAAATTCCAAACCCACAAAGTACAGCACAAGTCCATCCTCCGGGTGTCCCGAAAAAGAAATCCAAACCAGGAGTTGTCTTTGAATCTGCCCGTGAGAAGATGTCGATAAACATCAGGAGTCATTCAATTAAATGCGGGTCCTGAACTGATTTGTGCAGGAGTCGTATGACCATTTAAAGATAACAATCAACATGTAGTATATTCACCCTTCTCTCCCTCAAAAATTGCATGTGAGTGCCATTTTTGATTGACCGAGTGAATAAGAATACCATCAACGTTAAGTAGATCCACTTGATAAACTGACATTTTGTTTATTCACCCTTCTCCCCCTCAAAAATTGCATATGACTGCCATTTTTGATTGAACGAGTGAATAAGAATATAATCAACGGTAAGTAAATCCACTTGATGACTGGCATTTAGTTTATTCACACTTCTCCCCCTCAAAAATTTCATGTGAGGTTGCCATTTTTGATTGAATAAGTAAATAACGATGACTCCAGAACGTTGATTCACTTGATGACAGAATGAGCATGGGAAAAGCATGAGACATTTTGATGAGAGTGATCATAAACAAGAAGATTTCTCTTCTTCCGAAGATAAAGAGCACTGAAACGTACACCTTTCTTTTCTTTGAGCAACGGGGCCTGAAGTGTTATCTGCAGATGCCATATGTCGATGAAGAGCGAGGCCTGAACTGATGTGAACAGACGTCATATTTAGCTGAAGAACGAGGCTTGAACTGATGTGTTCAAACGTCATATTTCACCGAAGAACGAGGCTTGAACTGTTGTGTTCAAATGACATTGTTGTTGAAGATCGAGGCCTGAACTGATGTGAACAGACGTCATCTCTCTCTTTTCTACTTCTCTTAGCTAACTCATTACCAACCCCATTATCATTCAGTCGGCTCTTTGTCGTGACTACTAATGGAGAAAACCCATTATGATGAACTTGAGACTGAAGTAAAATAACCCAAACTTGTGACTTAAACTTGCACTAATGTGTGACAAAGAGCGGTGTAGAGAGTTCGTTCAACTTCGAATCCATAAGTACTCTATACTCTTCAACCAACCAACCAACCATCAAGTATAAGACGTACATCACCTCTTGGATATCCGCAACTTCATATGACACTGAGCACTACAACGTAACTCCTTAAAGTGATAGTTATTTTGTGGTAATAGAGAGGAAGAATCACAACAATAACTAGATATCCAAGTCTTCGTCATTGTAAAAGGTTAAAAGCTCGAACAAGGATCTCAAAGAATCTTCATCCAACCAACCCCGATATCTTCAGATACTAAGTAGACGCACCCGTGAAATTACACTTCAACCTCAAACAAATAATAATGAATTAATGCCGTAGTCACATCTTGTGGTTTAAATGCCCAGATCTAGCCGTTTTTGATGTTTTAAATGAACTTTGAAAATGGTTTTATCCCGATCTTTGTAAAAAGCGCATAACCCCGTAAAGATTTGTAATAACCAAAATGCCATGAAGTATATCAAAAAAATCATCCAATACATGAAGTACACACTTTATCCCTTCTTCAAAGTTGAAACCGTAGCACCAGAATCAATTAAGATCCGGAAATGCACTTTACTTTCTCCAGGATAATTCCATCATCACAGGATTTTACAAATCTATGATTTAAACCGAGAAATAGATTCTTTCGCGGGATTTTACAAAACCAAGAAGAAACCGTGAGACAATGATAAATTGAATGTGTCATGACAAATTTGGTTTTGGTGAATATCTGTTTGGGGGAACATGCAAGAGATCAGCAACAATTCTTCTCCCATATGTAGAATACTTCACAAACCATACTAAGTAAAGTAGTATAAACTACTTCCCCCTGGAAGTTGACCATATAACATCAAAGTACACGTTTCTCCCCCATGATGGTTTCGAACTTTCGAAAGCATCATTGACGTGTACGACCATATACACGAGAAGTTCTTGTCTTAAGCAAACATCTTGAAAAATCATGAATGAGATTGAAGATTCTTGAAAGATTTTGCTTAGACTGTGAAGTATTATTGACGTTCTGTTGCATCGAATATCCCATGAGAATTGCTGTTCACATCTCAACCTTTAAACTCTTTGGCTAACTTACCAATCTCGTATTCAGTCGGCTATTGCTGTGACCACTTGGTGAAGTAAACCCGATATACCAAACTTGAAAATGAAGTAGAATTCCCCGTTCTCGTTACCTAAGCTTGCACTGTTGTTGATTAAAGAACGATGCAAAATAAAACCTCTAAGTACCCTATACACTCAACTAAGAGCCAAAATAAGTACAACACCTCTTGAGACTATCCACATCTGCATCTGCGTGTGACACTGAGCACTACAATGTGACTCCTTGAAGTGATAGCTATAACCCGTGAGTACTACAATGTAACTCCTTACATCGGGTATAACTAGATAGTCCAAGTCCCAATCATAAGTTGTATACGTCCAAGCAAGTTATCATTGAAATCATGCATCCAACCATCCCCGATTTCAAGATAAAATAAGTAGACGCCTTCGTGAAATTCAACTTCAATATCAAATAAGTAATATCGAATCATCCCCGCAGTCACACTTGATATTGAAACTTTAGCCGTGAAATATGTATCCCCGTGAAAATTTGTGAATCCACTCTTTGTACCAAATTCTATCAAAAATTTGTGAATCCAAATTAAATTCAGATTATAACTTTTTGATAGTCCGTTAAATTTTTTTAGCATTACCATCAGTCCAAAGAACCATTCGTTTATTATATCACTTCAGCCCAAGCAAAATAGACACTCATAAGCCCAATTTTGGAAAAGCGCAGCCCAACAAGAAAGGTAATTACCCAAAATCCAATCCAATCCATACTAACCCCTTTAATTTCGGATATTAAAGAGTTATTAACCTTTTATCCCTAACCCTAATCTCATTTTAACTAAAACTAATCTGACATACAACAAACAATCCGACCCCCTAATTACTCTCCACCAAACGCAGTCATTAACACGTTCTCACCAAACTCAGTTTTCATCTTCAAACCGATCCAAATCTCATCTCCTACCTTATTTCTTCTCAAATCCAAACACCAAGCACAACAATCCTTTCCTTGATTCTGTTTTTTTCTTGACCGATCACCACAAGGAGACATCAAGATCTTGATAAAAGACTTCGGGTAAGATATCTCTACGTTGTGAGTTCCATTTAACGAAACAAAGAGGGATAATAACATACTTGTTATTATACTTTCTTTATATTCGGATATTAATTGAGGCGTAGTCATCAAAAAGTGATCGATCTTCTTCGTGTGATTGTTCTTGTAAAGGACTTTGGTTATTTGTTGTACCTCACGAAAGAAAGTCTAAGATTGTGTAGTATTTTCCTTTATTGTTTGTTTGTGAACGAAAGAATGAATGACACGGCTTGTTTTGTTCATTTCTTGAAAGTGTTCGGATATTGATTGAAGTTATGCTTCAAAAACTTGATCGTTGATGAGTTTGTTCTTTCATTTCTTTGACCTTAGAAGGTTTTGATTATTCTATGAGTAACACGAAAGAAGGTCTGATATCATTTGTATTATATCTTTGTTTGGTTCGAGTCGTGTAGATGAGATGGCTTTAGGATAGTTGATTGGTTATTGTTGGTGAAGGGTTATTGTTGTTGGCTTATGATTATGGATCTGGTCTTCTTTTCTTTACAGTATACTATTTTTTTTTTGGTTCATTGGACTGATGATGTTAACTAAAGTTTGAGATGGTTTTAAGGTCGTGGTCAATTGGTCAAGACGCAACTGGGTTTAGCCAAAACGCAGTTGACTTTTGATTTTGGAAGAGTTTGGTTTAGGTTGACCAAGAAATTCTTCAAAACGCAACAGGATAGATCAGTCAAAATGCAACTATCAAAACGCAGTTGACCAAAGCAAAAACGCAGGTGACCGTAAGCTGTCACTATCGTACTTGGATCTAGGTTTTGTCTTACATCAAAACGGTAACACCCCAAAACGATAAGGGTAGAAGTATTACGTTATGGTGACATATCAAAGCAAACATAAGCATAAGACTTAAATAATACAAATTAACTTCAAAGGTTACAAATGGAAAATCTGAAACTACAAGGTTACAAATGAGAATTTCAATAAATACTAAGTTTAAAATATAACCACTTCTAGCCACCTCTAATCCAGAATAGCTATCAAGGTGTAGTCTTCTAAGTCCAAAGTACTCTCCACTCATGACCCAGCTTCCATCTAAAACCTGCCGCATGGAAAGAAATGCGGCTGAGCTTAAAAAGCCCAGTGAACAGATATATATAACATAACATAACGGTAAATAAGCATAAGCGACATAGGAATAAGAATGCCAAAAGAAAGCATAATCATGAAAGTCATACGAACATAAAGGAGAATTAAAGATCAAGAATGCATGAGAACTGAGTAATAATGAATCGAGAGAAAATGAAATAATGGAAAGGTTCATATAAGGATGTGCCATAGGAACTCCATACATACATAATCCGTCAAATCATACTTAAAGCCATACAAGTGTACGAAGAGGGGAGACCTCTAAGTACTAAAAGTGTGAGAAGGAGTGTAAGGCACACACCACCTGGTCACCATACATACACATACATAAACCTAGGATGCATCCATACGCTCCCTAACAAAATATGAATGCCAGTACTGGACTGGTCACGCATATATAAAGTTGGCCAATAGTGTACACAAAATCATATCATATCATAAGGGGGAACGCCGTAGATCTATCACACCTCTACGGGAGTGTCATGTCTAAGGTGCCATCAAAGACATGGTCATGGTACCTCCACAACTAGTTAAGCTCAGGCACAGATCTATCATATCATAGCATACAACAATAACATACTAGCATGGCAAAACATAAGCATAGCATAGCAGAGACATTTAAATAAATGTCAGAATGAATCAATAAGAATGACAATCATACAATGAAAGTCATGAATCAAATAAGGGAATCATATCAGGCATAGGATCTCAAGGGTTCATAATCAAAGGTTCGAAATCAAATGGTTCATAGCAAGGTTCAATTCAAAGGTTCATTTAAAGAAATCTTTTAATAGTGGTTTTCATAAAAATGATCTTTAAAATGGTTTTCATAAAGGTAGTCTTTAAAAGTAGTTTTCATAAAAGTTAGCAAGATTCTATATAAAAATGGTAGCGCATAACATTGTTTTAAAAATGGTTTTCTCAAAACATTTCCATGATACAATTAAGAAAGGTTTTCACATCCAGTTACAATATCAAATGAACCTTCAAAGCATCAAGTGATTCGAATACTCATGTCATAGGGTAACGAATGAATTATGCCAAGTATCATATCACAAGGGTCATAATGAACGAATGTCAAATGGATCATCATAACAACGAAGCATATCAAACGAATGAATCAAAGTACAGGGAATCATAGCAATGGCTTAAGGGTATCTTATAACGAATCAAAGATCAAGATCAAGGAGTCATGAGGATGAAAACACCCTTACTGAAATAGGGTAGAATATCTGTACCTTGAACCACAAAAGGCACCATATCAGAAAACACAAGGAAGTACGGTTCACCCTTCTTCACTGATCTACACGAATTATCATCATATATTACTTGTATGCTCATTAGATGTCATAACGGTTTTTACATCGACATTTATTATTGTTTGTTAAACCCATTAGCTTAATTATGGTCTAAATTACATGTAGCCATATCATAGATTAAATGTTTGGATCAAACTGTAATCTTATTCTTTTTAATAGCATAATCTAGTTCTCAAGGTTTAAAATGCACAATTAGATATTAAAGTTAAATGTCACAACTTATGTATATTCCATGATTTACATATCAGTATATATTTTATATTCACTTCACGTGCATTATTCATAAACTGGTCCATGTATTACAATGGCTCACGTCCTTGATTTCTAATATATTTATCTCATAGATTCCTATGTGGTTTCGACCCATTTTCTTAGGTTACAACACCTTACACTCGACATTATTTATACACACTCAACACATTTTTCCCAATCTATTCGATCCACCCAGACACGCCATAATCGACACACGACACACACTCCGCGAGACATGATCGATTACCCTTTTACCATGCAAACGTGACACACGTTAAAGCTCTTATATTGACATACCATTTCATCATTTTATGTGACTTCTCATTCCAGATTTAGAGTGGTATCTTAGTGATCAAAACATGTTTTAAAACCAGGTTCTTAACTTATTTTTACGTGGAATCACTAGCAGATTATTTCCTTCTAACTCGACCTATATTTTCATCATTTTACACTATCCACTATCTAGGTTATACGCCTATATATACATACATTCTGGTTCATCATTTATCATTTCGTGTGCGATCTCTTCCCGTTTTTAAGTGTTACAAGGTAATCGAATTAAGGATTAAATCACCAGGTTTAAATACTGACTCGAGTTGCAAAAAAAATCCTCGTGTCGACCTATGCTTACACATCTTATCCTTTTATGTTATATTCAACCTTTCATTCCGATTATTTTAGATCGACATAGATTATTTCCAAAGTACAGATTTTATATATGATTTCCATGATCATGCCGAGAAGAAAGAAAACAAGATCAAAGGTTGGATATACCTTGGTGTCGATATGAGGAATGAAACAAGGACAAGAACTCAAAACCCACAACCTGATTCGATCAAACAAAGGACTCTCGAACCAAATACAACCCACGATCAAACCAAGTAGAAGCCACCAAGAGAGCCTCCTTTGTTTTGTTTCCTGATTCGAATAGGGAAGGAGAAAGAAAGTAGCAGCCGACAAGGGTTGTGTGTAGGTTTTGTTTAGGGTTTATTTTTGTTTGAGAGAATATGTAACTAATGAATAAAAACGTGTGCATGATCGGTTATAGGCAAACCGTGTGTAGGGGTTTTCAATTTAGGCAACAAGATAATATTGTGGGATGTGATTGACATAATTCATGGGATGTGATGGGCAGAAAAAAAAAGTGTGTAAGATTTGGTAAACAAATAAATGTGTGAAGGGTTTAAAATAAATAAGAAGGTTACTTAATTTATGGGGTATGATGGAGGACCCATTAAATGATAGTATATTTAACATAATGTTACACCATTTGTACATAAGAACGAAGATTCGGTTGTGGTATAATTAGGCGTGTGATGATATTTAATTATGTATCGTTCATTTTATCATAAGTCTTTATTATCGTATCACTTATATTCGTTCAATTATTAACGGTTAAATGCTTGGGTTATATTCGGGATAAAATGTCTTAAATGCGTTAAACGTCTTTTATGAATTTGAAACCGAAGGGTATTCTGGGTATTTTACATGTTTGAAAAGTCTGGGTTTTACAAAAACGCAACCAAGAACTCCTCAAACCGCAACTAATAAAACACTTTTTTAAACCCAGATCTGTTTCATTTTGACCTTGTCTTTTTTCTGGCGAGCTTATCCGTCGACTTTTTATGACCATAAAACATACCACATATTCACGGAAATGGTAGAAGACATCACAAAAGAAACAGTTTTAGAAACTGTTAAAAAAATGAGAAAACAGATATATATGTTATGACTTTTGACCATAGGATACAAAACTGTCATAAAGAACTGTTACACCATAAAGTTGGAAAAAAATTCTGTATGTAAAGAAATTGTGTACAATAGTTTAAAAAAACAAGCTTCGAACCAGCATAAATCAACAAAAATAATACAACCTGTCTCTGATGCCAATTGTAGGATCGATTCATATGTTGATTATGTGGGATTCGGGAGGTCGGGGATTATGGAAGAACAAGTTAGCCATTGTTAAAGAGAGGAAGAGTAGAGAGGGGAAGTTCTAGTGAGAGAAACACACTTGTTGTGTGTGTGTATTAATGAACAACCAACCCTTTCCATAACATGGAAATGGTATATATACTACTTACAATAAACGCCTCACATGGGCTGTGGAGTGAGCTGACAGTGGGTAAAGACCCGACCCAACTCCACAAATACTACTATGACTAAACTATTATTACGATAACTAAACTAATACTAATAAGCCTACGAGCTAACTTAATGCTAATAGATACTTGGGGTGACCGAGTCTTTCATATGAATATTTATATTCCTAACAAGTGGGGATAGATTACTTCACAAAGTGGATTGAAGCTAAGGCCCTCGCAACCATTACTGGCAACCAAGTCAAGAAGTTTGTATGGGATAATATTGTGTGCAGGTTCGGCCTCCCGGGGAAAATTGTGGCGGATAACGCCAAGCAATTCAGGGAAAATCCTTTCAAGGACTGGTGCGAGAAGCTCAACATCAAGCAGCGGTTTGCATCGGTAAAACATCCGCAGGCAAACGGATTGGTCGAAAGAGCGAACAGGAGCTTGGGAGAAGGAATTAAAGTGAGAATCGACCAGGGGAGCCGAGACTGGCTGGAAGAGGCTACCGCATGTGCTCTGGGCGCACCGGACTATGATTAAGTCCAGTAATGGGGACACGCCATTCTCCCTAACCTACGGGACGGAGGCCATGATTCCCGTAGAAATCGGAATGCCATCTCTGAGCTGCGCTCTGTTTGACCCAATAGCAAACGATGAGGCTCTACAATTGAACTTAGATCTTGTGGAAGAAAGAATAGAAGTAACGGCCATTGAAGAAGCGAGAATTAAAACCAGAATGGAAAAATACTATAACGCTAAGGTCCGCGGAAAAAGCTTCAGGCCAGGAGATTTTGTCTACCGCAACAACGACGCTAACCTGGTTGAGGATACCGGAAAGCTGGGCCTCAAATGGGAGGGCCCATACGAGGTTGTGGAAGCATTGGGCAAAGGAGCATACAAGCTCAGGAACCAGGAGGGCTAGGAACTCTTCCGGACATGGAATATCTAGAATCTCAAGAAATGTTACTTGTAATTAAATGTAAGTGTTCCCACTTTTTGTGGCTGACCACGGTCCGAACCGGCAACGGGAACTCATCCTAGCATATCTAGTCATTTCTATGTACGTTGTTTTTTATTAATGATACGCGGAGTCTGATCAGCTCTGCAGATTTTCTAAAATTTACTTTGTTATTTTTTCTTTTATTACTTATCATATGCATGCATGACCTGGAAATCAGTTCTGCAATCACAAAAATGTGTAAGAGGCGTTGCAAGCCCGGCATGAGGACAATGTACCTCGGAATTATCTAAGGCATATAAGTGGTATTGCAAGCCCATTGACCAAACCAAGCTATCCCCGGAAATCTAAAGTACGGATACACTGAGATAGTAAACTAAGTCCAGCCATATCAACCCTGGCAAAAAAGAAAAAAAAAATACATGATATAAACAGCCAAGTGTTAAACACATCAAAAAATGGTTAAGTTGTATTCATCAGCAGTTACAATATACACGGATGCATACATCCGGATTACATCATCAAAGTTAAAGATAAAAGCTTCACAGAAATGCAGCAGGGTAGATATAGTCAAAATATCACCCGAGAAACAGCCGAAGAAACCAAAGCAACTAACCTTCATACTCCTTAAGGTCGATATGACCAAGGACCGCGGAATCAAACATATCTTCGTTCTGAGCACTGTCATCCCCGGTAGGAGTAGTCACCGGCCCAGAAGGAGTGATAATGGTCAAAGGCTCAGCAGCCGTAGGGTTAACACTGGAAGAAGGCCCGGAGGAGGTGGAAGCAGGAACGGAGACAGCAAGAGGTTTATCACTATAAACAAACTCCGTCTGGTATTTTGATGCGTGCGGTGTCGTAGTATAGTTTTAGCAGTTTTAATGCCTACTCAAGTTTTAAATTTATATTTAGCCGACTTATCAATAACACACACACTTAACGAGCAGTGTACCCGGTCAGTATGAATATAATGGTAAGTAGAGTGTCGATCACTAGGAGTGGAACGTATTATCTCGTTATTCTAATTAGTATTTTAATATCCTAACGCAAGGGGGTTTCAGCCTGAGAGACTGGCACGATTTGTTTGCAATTAAATAATAAAATAAACCAATAGGCACGAATCAGCAAGTAGCACACACGTACACAGATAAATACTCGAGACAATAAGAGGGCTGTCCTTATGATTAAGTAGTTTGTCACTTGTTTTATTGATAGCTTTATATGAAGTGTATGTAGTTAACCCTTTCTCGTTGGTCCTATTCTTATCGGCGAGTAAACCCTTAATGATTACTTATGTCTAAAAGTTATTCCTAAGTGATCAATTTAGTAATAACCGTGGGAGCCACATTATGTCCCGCAGTCAAATGCCCGCAAGCCACTAATAAACACAGAGGTTATCAATGCACTAATAAGTAGTAACCAAAGACATCAACATATAAACTTTAATTGATGGGAAAGCAAGTATTAAAGGGAGTGCAATCTTTCGTTGTCACATTACACAAGCCACCAATCCTGATGAATTAAAGTTTGCTAACACAATAAAACAAAACTACTTAATGAATTAAACACATGCAGCACCTTCTTACAGCTCTTGTATCTTTGATTTAGGTGTGTCTTGTGCTGCCTCCTTGACTGAATTCGTCCTTGGGTTCTGGTCTTCGGTCTTAGGTTAAAACTTCCGAACTCTTTTATTCGTCTGGTCTACGGGGTATTTATAGTTTCTGTCTGAGGGAAGATGCGGCGCATCTAGTAAGTAGATGCGGCGCATGTACTTAACTTCGCGTGGGGTCCAAGATTATAATATTCAGGAATATTCGTACACCGCCAGAAGATGCGGCGTAACCCATGATTAGATGCGGCGCATGTCCTCTTGTATCTTGGATCGTATCTGGTGATATCTTGATAGAGATGCGGCGCATGTCATGAGTGAGATGCGGCGCATCTGGAGCAGATTAGTCTTGATCTTCTTCATTTCAGTAGACTCTTAACTTTATGCATGTTTTGCTCCATAATCAGTCCAAAATCGCTAAGTTTCACCAAATGCTTGTTTTTACCTGAGAATTACAAAAGTAAACGATTAAGTATCAATCCTCATACATAATATAGTAAAACAAGTCAAATTAATAGGATAAATGATAGTAATAAAATGTACTTATTTGAGTTCATCAAATATCCCCCCACTTGAACTTTACTTGTCCCCAAGTAAACCTTAGAATTTCTTTTATGAAAATGTATCCTAAAAGATGTTAGGATTTATTTTTATATTTAAGCATGTATTCGTTTATTTCATAATCACACAACTAAACACTTAACGAATTAGAAGTAAAATAAAATAAGTTGATAAAAGCAAATCTAATCGTTTAACTGTCCAGTCGTGACGAATATTCTATCATAAGCTTGGCAAGTATACACATCTCCTCCACTAAAGCTAAGGAATAACAAGTCTAAAGCGGTAAAAAGGGTTCTTAGGCTTAAGGGTTAATTATTCTCTTTCACTATCGATCTCAAATTCCAGAAAAGGCGACAAAATCACAAATACATGATCGAATCCACGAACACGATACTTGCAATTGCTCAAATCCTTAACTCGAATAGGCTAAAGATAGGTCCAAACTTCACCAATAATAATATATCAAAAAGGGCGACAAAATCATAAATACATAGCCGAATCCACGACTACGATACTTAAGATTGCTCAAATCCCTAATCTCAATAAATCAAAGGTTTGGTTGGATAAAGAATAATAAAGGGTATGGATAACATTTGGGATATAAATTGGTGTAAAAATGAAAAATAAACAAAACAAATAAATTAAAATCCTAAGTGTGGTTAATCACTATCCCAACCATCCCATGAATAAGACTCATATCATTGAATAACTCACGCTTTAACACTTGAAACACACGCTTTAGGTAGACACGAATTATACTCAACAAGATCTTAATCAAAGAATAAACCTTAATTGGCGTTCCCATAACTGCCAATTCCCATTCAATCCATAGATATAGTACAACAAATAGTGGTGATATCGACCACTTACATAACTTTACATAAGTTGGTTAAAACTAACTTCCAACTTTTTTTTTTTTTTTTTTTTAACTTTAAACATAAACATAGATGTGTAAAATTTCACCACATCACTATAACTTTCTTTCCGGATAATAATTTTTCCATACTTTTCATACTTTCAGAAATAACGGTAATAGTGAAAGTAGTAAACACACGAAAAATAAACTCAAAGATATACAATATTTACTTTCACTCCAATTGCATTGTGCAATTTCCCGACCTAACCATAGATAATGAATTACGCACGCGAACACAGGTAATGTAAGGAAACACACTTTGCCTATAGCAATTAACCAACCACGGATTCTAATCTACAGGGTAGGCTAAGGTGTAAGGGTGTAACGAAACATTTTAAACATAGGTGTAAGAAACGAAAGGAATGGCTCTGAGTGTTTTTCTAGGGGTATCTTACTCTAAAAATGAGAGTAACAAAAGGGTTTATACGGGGGTTAACTAACCAGTGTAGTTAGTTAATAACACATAACATATAAAGGCTATTTGGGTGTAATCCTAGAATTTTACCAATTTAGACAAGTCATTCCAATTATATAAAATAATACTCATTATGGTGGTCTCGAATAGTATACAAGCCAAGTTCTAAAGTTTACAAGTCACCGGCACACTCATAGATTTGTGAATTATGAAAAATCACAATTTTTTGAAAATAACGTCATGTGTGCAGCTATGCAACTTAGATCTTAAACAAAAACATGCTAAAAAATTTTAAGTTTGATATATTAAGCATAGTTTAAGCATAATTTTTGAAAAAGTTTAGGACAAGTAATTGTTAAGTGTTCTAATTCTCCAATCCCCCCACTTAAGTTAAACAACGTCCTCGTTGTTTGTATAAAAGGTTAAAAACTGGAAAATAAAAGAATTAGAACAGAAAAACTCCCCTGAGATTTGCTCGGTATGATCCTCCATTAGTATAAGAGCAACAATCATCTTTCTTGTGGATTAGAACGTTAAAGCTTCATACTTGATGTATCCATAGGAAATCCAGGAAACTATAATACCACCAACACTTTAAAACACACCTAAGATAAGAAAGGTTCAAACTTGCATAATACATTAGTAGTTAGATAAAAATAAAACTTAAAAATTAAAACTGAAAATCATCAGGTCAGTCGATGCGCCGTATCTTATGGAAGAAGATACGCCGTATCGAGCCTGGAATAAATACGGATCAGAATAAAGATGCGCCGCATCCTTAACCAGGGATGCGCCGCATTAAAATAAACTGATAAAAAGTTTTAAAGTCGAAAATAAAAATGCAGAGAAATAAAATAAGATATGACCATTGCAGGAGATGCGTCGCATCTCAGAATTGAGATGCGCCGTATCTTCATGCGGGCCTGACTGACTCGATACAAAATCAGAAAATAAAATAAAAGATAAGCATGGGTTGCCTCCCACGAAGAGCTTGTTTTTGTTCGAGTCACGAGGCTGACTCCACCCTTATTTACTGTGTAATAGGGTGTTGTTCCCCCCACTTGGGATCAAGTGCGGATGATAGTAGCAATAAACACGAAAAGAGTGTAAATTTGCTATTAAAGATGGAAGAAATAAATAAACATCATACCTTGGCAATATATGTACATCATTCATATTCATACCCGGTTTGGTTGATAAATTGGATGACTTGACCATTCCATCTGAAAGAGTAGTGTGTTGAGGAAAAATGAGTCTCCTTTCTCCTTGATTAGTCTCTTTGGTAGTAAGGCGTCCTTCGACTTCCGCAGAAGATGAGAAAGGGTCTTTAGCAAGTAAAAGTTCGAGATCCTCAATATACTTCATAGGGTCTAAATCATCATCTTCATCAATCATAGCAGTGTTTAAGAGCTCATCACCAAATTCATCCTCCAGCTCCACCAAATACGGGTTGATCACAGGTGCTTCAATAGGTAGTGTAATAAATATCACCTCATCATCATTTTGTTTTGCAACCTGTTTAGGAAAACTAGCAAGATTATTAGTAACAGGATTAATAATATTAAATAAATTTGTACCAGTTTGTGTTGTAAGTGATTCCAATTCATCTTGTGAATCTCCATCTTCAACTAGTGGTCTTGCAATTTCAGCATCGTCCCGAATTTCATCCTTAAATAAGTAATCCCAGACTTCTTCAAAATCCCTCGTTGGGTCAAAATCTGGTTGAGGTATGTCATCATAAACTATGGCGTCAAATGGTTCGAAATCAAAATTAGAATACTTTTCATCTTCATCCGTTCGATTGTCTAATGGTGGTAATACGATTGCAGAATATTCTTCAACGTACGGTTCCGTATACACATCATCTTGTGCAATCTCCAGAGAAAAAGTACTATCAATAACAATTGCCGGAATTGATTTAACGGTATATGAATCTTCTTCATCATCACTTGGCATACACCAGGTGTGTTGAAATGGCAATTTGTTTCTTTCTTTCCTTGACTTTTCTCGTCCAAGAATCAAGTATTCTTCCATAGTGATTTCTTTCGTATCAATGACTTGTGCACCATATCTTGCTCTTTCCCAATCGTAGATCCCATTATTGCTCAAGGCTTTTTCCTTTCCAAGTCTGATATATTCTTCCATTGTAATATCCGGATCGTCCATCTTCCTGAAATAAAAACTTACTCGTGCAAAAGAAGAGTGAAACAATCAAAGTAAAATAAAAGTTGCTGATATCAGCTGACGATGCGCCGTATCCTATAAATGGGATACGCCGTATCTTAATACGTTAAAAATAAATCAGACTTTTATTCAAAAAAAATAGATACGCCGCTTAGAAATTGGAATGCGCCGTATCAAATTAATTAATCAAAAATCAGCTTATCTAATTAAAATTAAATGCGTCGTATTAACGAAAGTTAATGCGCCGTATTTTCGTTACGTTTAAAAATAAATATCGATTTTTGATTCAGAAAGATGCGCCGTATCGATATAGATCGATGCGTCGTATCTGTTTAATAATTCGCAAACTGTTTTTAATTAAAATAATAGATACGCCGTATCTACGAAAGCAGATGCGTCGTATGGCTTTATCGCTTTTAAAAAAAATTTCGTATTAAAAACAGATACGCCGTATCTTGGGGAAAAGATGCGTCGTATCGAATTAATTAAACGCGTTGTATTTTTAAAAATTAAACGCAATACGCCGTATCTGAGAGATCAGATGCGCCGTATCGTTTGATTTAGCACAGTACAACGATAGCAGAACAGAAAAATACGAAAAATAAAAACAAAAAATAAAAACACACAAACAAAAATAAACAAAAACAAAAATAAAAGCAAACAAATAACACAAAACAAATAACACACAGTACAACAAATATGCAAAATAATACAATGATGCAATTAATCTAATAAAAGAAAATCCTAATTAAAATACTAATCAAATTAACAGATAATAACAATTCACTCCCCGGCAGCGGCGCCAAAAACTTGATGCGTATGCGTGTCGTAGTATAGTTTTAGCAGTTTTAATGCCTACTCAAGTTTTAAATTTATATTTAGCCGACTTATCAATAACACACACACTTAACGAGCAATGTACCCGGTCAGTATGAATATAATGGTAAGTAGAGTGTCGATCACTAGGAGTGGAACGTATTATCTCGTTATTCTAATTAGTATTTTAATATCCTAACGCAAGGGGGTTTCAGCCTGAGAGACTGGCACGATTTGTTTGCAATTAAATAATAAAATAAACCAATAGGCACGAATCAGCAAGTAGCACACACGTACACAGATAAATACTCGAGACAATAAGAGGGCTGTCCTTATGATTAAGTAGTTTGTCACTTGTTTTATTGATAGCTTTATATGAAGTGTATGTAGTTAACCCTTTCTCGTTGGTCCTATTCTTATCGGCGAGTAAACCCTTAATGATTACTTATGTCTAAAAGTTATTCCTAAGTGATCAATTTAGTAATAACCGTGGGAGCCACATTATGTCCCGCAGTCAAATGCCCGCAAGCCACTAATAAACACAGAGGTTATCAATGCACTAATAAGTAGTAACCAAAGACATCAACATATAAACTTTAATTGATGGGAAAGCAAGTATTAAAGGGAGTGCAATCTTTCGTTGTCACATTACACAAGCCACCAATCCTGATGAATTAAAGTTTGCTAACACAATAAAACAAAACTACTTAATGAATTAAACACATGCAGCACCTTCTTACAGCTCTTGTATCTTTGATTTAGGTGTGTCTTGTGTTGCCTCCTTGACTGAATTCGTCCTTGGGTTCTGGTCTTCGGTCTTAGGTTAAAACTTCCGAACTCTTTTATTCGTCTGGTCTACGGGGTATTTATAGTTTCTGTCTGAGGGAAGATGCGGCGCATCTAGTAAGTAGATGCGGCGCATGTACTTAACTTCGCGTGGGGTCCAAGATTATAATATTCAGGAATATTCGTACACCGCCAGAAGATGCGGCGTAACCCATGATTAGATGCGGCGCATGTCCTCTTGTATCTTGGATCGTATCTGGTGATATCTTGATAGAGATGCGGCGCATGTCATGAGTGAGATGCGGCGCATCTAGAGCAGATTAGTCTTGATCTTCTTCATTTCAGTAGACTCTTAACTTTATGCATGTTTTGCTCCATAATCAGTCCAAAATCGCTAAGTTTCACCAAATGCTTGTTTTTACCTGAGAATTACAAAAGTAAACGATTAAGTATCAATCCTCATACATAATATAGTAAAACAAGTCAAATTAATAGGATAAATGATAGTAATAAAATGTACTTATTTGAGTTCATCATATTTCCTGTTCTTCATCTCTTTATATGTCGCAATGGCCTTAGGGCGAGCAATGGATTTTAGCATGGACTCCGGAAGGATAAGCTCTTCCGCAACAGGAGGCTTGAATGAAAACTCCTTAGCCCCCGGAGCACGATCTTCCTCCAACACCAATTGCGATATCAAAAGCTCCAATGGAGCATCCTTACAAGCTTCAAGGGATTCTAGCAGCGAGAAAGGCACATTTGCCAACCTTTCCACCGCGTCCTGAAAGCACTTTAGAGCCTCGGGATTGTAGGCCTCCACATCCTGGAGTTTAACTCCCTTTGACCCATGAACAACCCCGGCCTCCAACCCTTGACGTACCCCCTCCGCTATAGCTGCGGAAATACAATCCCCAACCTGGTCTTCAGCTCCAACGACTCCTTGAATTTCAGGAAAGCATAACGGAAGCCGTGGCCGATAACCCACCTTTTACCTTCATAAGCCATTAAAAACCAGGGGAAGAGTTCCGTATCAAACTCCTCGTTCAAATTGTCCAGCTTCCTATCCAATTTTGCTATGCGTTCCTCGAAGCTGGCACGGACAGCACTCTCCGTCTCCTCAACAAGCTTACCCACCTAATTATTGACCTGCTGCTCCAAAGTGCCACAAACTATCTCCAGACCCGACAGCTTTTGACTTAAGTCCTCATTCTGTGCGAGTAACTCTACATTCCGCGTAGCCAACTCTGCGTTCTTCTTACCATACTCCCCAACTAGAGCCACCCCCGTAGACAATTTTTCACGTTCAGCGCGGAGTTCAGCCAACTCCTTGTCCTTGGCCTCCGCGGCCGCCTCCAATTCGGATATGCGGCCACGGAGTGCAGCGGTCCCAGAAGACTTACCCTCCAACTCATCAACCCGATCCCTCAAATCAGAAACCAGCTTCTCCTTCCTTTCTAACCTTTTACCCAGCTTGCTATTCTGCTGCAGCTCATACTCCAACCGCAGACGGATATCAGAATTCATACATATCTGTTGAGAGGAGAGCAGATTATACTGATCTAGCAAGTCTTTGGCCGCCATATTCCGCAGCACAGACACATACCCAGGTGTGGCGACATTATCCACAATGTTGCGGCAAATCCAAGGGTCATCCATTTTGAACCCGTTGGTGGGCAGCCATTTTGGAACATAAGTTGAAGAGGCCTCAGCGGTGTCGACCGAAATAGATTGGTAGAAGTCCTCCGAATCACCAAACTCATCAACCTCGGCCTCAACATGCCCAGATGCACCCTCAGCCTGATCTGGGCCCGGAACCTCACCAAGAGCACCTGAAGACTCAAGGTGGACGGACTCAGTCTGATCCGGATTAGGAGTCTCAGAATCCCTGCCCTCAGAATCCTCATGGGTAGGGGTAGCAGAAGAAGAAGTAAGAACAGTGGCGTTCTTCATGATGTTGGCATCAGTATGAGGGCCAGAACGCTCCAGCTCATCCCCTGACTCGTCCCGCAATTCAAACACAGGAATGTTGTCCGCGGAAGGACTACCTAAAAAATGAAAACAAAACGTATGTCAGTACCTAAAAAATGAAAACAAAACGTATGTCAGGCCAGAATGCTCCAGCTCATACCTGACCCAGCCGTGGTCTCCTTACGGACAAGCCTTTTCTTCTTCTTGGGCTCCTCGGGCGCATGGATAGTCACCCTCTTCTTTCCAGCCTTCTTGTCAACCTTAGCCGCCTCCACTTCATCCACAATGGTGCACTCCATCAGCGTCACCACATTCTCCGACGGATTGACAACACGCGAGGCCGTCTCTGCCCTCAGTGTAGGCACACCTTCCTTCAAGGTGCGCTCCTCGGTCGCCACCTTGAATACATCTGGTTGGGTGATAAAGGAAAACAAATCCATTTCTACAAAAATCAAAGCATACGGTTAGACACAGGCGCACAGAAATAAAAGATAGTGATATAACAGATCTAGCAACCCACCCGAGTCGTCCGGCCACAAAAAAGTTGGACGACTGGTATCGTCATCCCAGGTCTGGCTCAACCCTATAACATTCAAGAAAATGTCTGGATACTTCTTGAAAGCGGCCCTCCGGGAATCAAGGAGTCACAGCAACTCCTGATCCACATCCGCATCAGAAGGTGGAGGGTCGCGGTCTATTGAGACCTTCTCATACCTCGGAACGAAAAAGGGAAAAATGGTTTTCTTCACAAAAAAGAAACGGTCCTTCCAATTCTTGACCGAGTCAAGAGCGGCAGTATAACAAACAGGGACTACTAACGACTTAGGACCTTTCCTTTTCTCTAAGGTCATCCAACCATTATTGATACCGGAGTAGTAAAATTTCCTAAAAAAGGGAACAGTGGGAGTGTCACCATGGACGCGGCAGAGGATTTCAAAATGGCTAATCCTACACACCGCTAAAACAGACAACTGAGAAAGATGGATCTGAAAATATTCCAAGACGCGCAACAAAAACAGCGACAGAGGAATTCTAAAATTACCCAATTCAAAAAATCTAGTATATACACCTATTTTCCCCTCCGGGGCATCCCTAATAGTATACCGGATACCGGGCGCCTCAGGCAAAAGATGGCCCGGAATATTGTACTTCCTACAAAACTCATCTACATCCTCCTGAGTAAGCTTAGAGGTCACACTACTTATATGATCGGGTGCCATTCTAAACAATCAAAAAATGGAATGTAGAAGAAACCTAACCTGAAAATCTAATTCCGGAAGTAAAGGAAGCAAGAAGAATAGAGGCGGAGCGAGTCTTTTTTCTAGAGAGGGGGAAAAATAATTACTGTGTGTGAAAAAAGAATAACAGTGGCATACCCCTTGGTATTTATAGCCACACACACACGCGCCATCAGTTCAATTGAAAGTCCACAAAGCTGCTACGTCCCCGGACACTAATTGAATGGTTAAAGATCTACCCAGATGAACCATCACGATTGTCGCAGAAAATGAACGGTCAGCCGCCGAAACGTCAAGTCAGTCAGTAAATTAGTGGGTAAAAAATGTTTCGCGACTACCAATGACAGGCTGTCACCACCAAAACAAGCAGAAAGTGGAATATCTAGTCAGCAACATGGGACACACGGCAATATCAGCTGCGGAAGTTCAAAGACTTTATTCAACAAGGCGCGGCATTTGTAGACGCGAACATCCAAATAAGTCTAGAACACTTGCTCTCAAACCTAACAAGTATACTAGACTGGGGGGACTTGATCGTGTATAGTACTCTCGGACCCAACATACTGGGTCGGGCATACTCATAACCAACCACGGAAGAATCAAGACGGACGAGCGTACATTATAGACTCTAGTCTTACCAAGCCGGACAAGAACACGCCCCGGTCTCTCCAGGCGGGGCCGGGACACATCGTCGGCCACCGCTACGCCGCCAAAAGCCAGATCTCTTGGGATTATGTCCCCCACGTGATCTGACACCTACTTACTAGGGGGGCGTAGTTCGGCTCACAGAGTCCCAAGGCAACTACAGGTCTTATGTGGGTAGTATAAATAGTAATACCCCCACCTCATTTATTACTCTCAACTAATAACATTAACTCTCACATAGTCCGCACATACACTTTCTCTCTCTAAACAATATAATTACTCTTACACCGGAGGCCAACCGCGGAAGCCCCCTTCTGCGGTAAGACTAACGGTGGTGCTTTTTCTTAGTAGCTTTACGAAGTACTTAGCACAAGATCCGCCCCTGTCAAGAGTTAGTCTAACCTAGGTCTTGCATTGAGCCCAAGATTTGTACTAACAGATACCATAAGTGTTTCTTGGCTTAGGAATGCGAAATTACTTTGTATAAAATAGTTTGATACATAAAACTCTTCACACTCATCAAAACAGTTATCATAAAATAAAGCTATATAAGACTGTGTAATAGTGTAACACCCGAAATAAAGCTATATAAGACTGTGTAATAGTGTAACACACGACGCGTGCTTGGCCTCTATCAATGCGTCGTCCCTATAACACCCTTCCCAACCAATGCGTTGGTCATGGAAAAAGGGGAGATCTCGGTTCGTTGGTAAACCGACTTGTGCAAGGTGATGTGCATGTGATTTTGGTTTTTGTGCGGTATATATTTGTGTTTAAGTAGGCATAGCTGTCAGGATCCCGATCCTAGGATTTTACGATACTGCAAAGCAAAAACGATCCGGATCCTACATAGGATCTTTGCAAGGTTAAGATCTTATAGGATCCCGATCTTAACCATAAGATCTTAAGATCTAATCCGATCCGATCTTACTTTTCTCGGATTACAAACTAAAAAACTATAAATTTATGGGTTGTTTTTCGTAGAATTAAAAAAACAACATGTTAATCTTTTTAAATATTTCATAATCATAATTTAAGACAATATTTCTATTAAACATTCATAATATTTTGTGTTTATAATGTATAATATTTTGTAGATTTGTATAATATTATAAAAAGTATTAAGAAATAACATTAGAGTAGGATCTTAAGATCCCGATCTGATCTTACGATCACGATCTTGCAAAGACGAAAACGATCTTGGGTAGGATCCCGATCTTGAAAACCTTGTAAGTAGGGTATGTTTGGGTGGTGAAGTTAGTTTGTGGTGATGTTGGTGGTGGAGAGAAGTGATGTGGGGCTGAGTTAGCGGTTGTGATATTGGTCACCACTACAGTCTAAACTATTGCAAACACTAAATTACCAGTTTTATTAAACCATAAAAAAAACGACGTCGTTTTCCACTGTTTCATTTTCCCGCCAAAAATCCTTCCCGCCAAAAGCCCAGTTGCTGGGTTAGCCTGTTTTGTGGCCAGTTGCTGGGTTAGCCTGTTTTGTGTGTCCAGCCCATTCATAGTATACGGTATATACACATGCAAATTACAAATAGAATCATACACATGCAAATACAAATAATGCAAATACAAATACAATCTCCTTTTTCTTTGGTTAGGTACTGATAATATTGACAATTTACAAAATATCAGTTCTTCCATAATCTAATACCATACTTCTTTAGATACATGCCATGCTTCATTTAATGAAAAGAAGTACACTTTAAACATTTTATACCCTCATACTTTGGATCCTTAAACCCTCACTTTCTTCTTCTACCCATAGCTGTGCCTGAAACAATACAAAAAACACACAAAAACATACGGATTTCAGCTGCAACAACAAGACTACAACTTTTCTATAAGGTCTGCTTTTACATGTTTAAACTCTTGACTCTTTTTTCCTTTTTTTTTTTTTTTTTGTTTTTTTTGGCCTTTTGCTTATGCTTTACAGATTCTCTTTATAAAGTATCATAGTTACATTGTGATGTGTCTGTATATGAACCTGATATGTATGTGGCTGTGCTTTTGTTTAGTGCTTTTCCATGCCTTTGTTTGCTTATATGTGTCCAAGATCCATTAGGGTTACCTTTACAAAATATATCAAGACTAAAAAAAAAGGCCATAGGTAGAGTAACAGCTAATGATATAGATCTAGGGAAGAATAGCCTCACATCTAATGTAGATGGTGGAACAGTGCGATTAGATTTGTTTGGTGGTCAGTGTACTGCTACTCAGAGTGCCACCATTTATAGTACGTCGCGAAAAGAAAAAGAATGCCATACCTTGCCTCTGAATTATGGCTGTTGTGAAGGAAGTGCCGTGTTGTTGTGCGAACCTTTAGAACCTATGCTCACTCACACAGATACAGGACAGTCTACGCAAATGCATGATGCACCTGCAGAGATACCGGGTATGTGTTATACATCTAGATATTAGTGCCGTGTTTTTTAGTAGTAATATATGCTTTACCTTGGTTACCATTTACAAATAAGGTCTGTTGCTATCTGACAGGAACATGTGCCATGGAAGTTACACAAACCAACGCCACAGCCACTTTAGATGTGTACCCTACATGGCATACAAGTACTGCATGTTCCATGGATAAAGGAAAACGAAAAGTATTTGACGATGGTGGGTATACAGAACATAGTACGTCGCAAAAGCAAAAAGAATGGCATACCTTGCCTCTAAATTATGACAGTGGTGAAGGAAGTGCCATGTTGTTGCGCGAACCTTTAAAACCTATGGTCACTCACACAGATACGGAACGGTTTACGCAAATACATGATGCACCTGCAGAGATACGAAAAGTATTAGACATTTACAATGGACAACAATTGCTATGTAATTTGCCTGTGCTTTTACTCAGCCTACATTTTTGACATTATTCTATAAATTCATGGCGTAAGTACCTTTCTTTCTTACAGGTTCAGAAGATCTGTTTATTATAGATGCCGATTTGTTTGGTGGTCAGTGTGCTGCTACTCAGAGTGCCACCATTCATCCTTGCAATGATGGTGGGTATACAAAACATAGTGCATCGCAAAAACAAAAAGAATGGCATACCTTGCCTCTAAATTATGACTGTGGTGAAGGAAGTGCCATGTTGTTGCGCGAACCTTTAGAACCTATGGTCACTCATCCAAATGCGGAGCGGTCTACGCAAATGCATGATGCACCTGCAGAGATACCAGGTATGTGTTATACATCTACATATTACTGCCGTGTCCTTTAGTAGTAATATATGCTTTACTTTGGTTAGCATTTATAAATAAGGTCTGTTACTGTCTCACAGGAACATGTGACATGGAAGTTACACAAAGCAATAGTGCAGGCACTTTAGATATGCACCCTGCATGTGACGCTAGGCCTGCATCTTCCATGGATAAAGGAAAACGAAAAGTATTTGACGTTTACAATGAACAAGAATTGCTATGTAATATGCCTGTGATTTTACTCAGTGTACATTTTTTACATTATTCTATAAATTCATGGCCTAAATACCTTTCTTTCTTACAGGTTCAGAAGCTCTGTCTATTATAGATGCCGAATGTCCAACAGTTACACCGCAAAATCGTTTGCACCATGCACAATGCTTTCCTTTGTTACCATCTTTAGATAACAGTGCCACTTCATCAACTGGCAGCCACAATACAAGCCCTGTAATTCCACCTTCCAATGATCTGAATATGTCCATTCAGACTCAGCCCTGTGACAATCAAGGTTTCATACCTTTTTTTTGTTAACATTAAATATATAACTGCAATAGGAGTTTGCCTAAAGTTTTGGCACCTACTTACGTTCCATTTTTTTTATGTGTTTCCAGATGCAAACAATTTTTCAGCGTCCAGAGGCCAGTTACGACCTGATTGTAGGCGACGCCTGCCTTTCTCACCATCCAGTGAAAGTTGTCAGAGTAGACGCCGCCGTCAGTCTCAAGGTTTGCCTGCATTTAAAAAAAAAATAAATAAAATACCAATGAATCAAAAAAATAGCAGTAAATAAATGTGTTACTTACTGCATTAGTTTCTACTTACTTACCACTTTTTTTTCCCTTCTTTGTTGAACTTGCAGTGTGCACACCACCAAACGTACGCCAAAGGCGGCCTACCTTGCAAACCAGACCTCAAACATCTAGACATGGTGGCAGCCACAATACAAGCCCTGTAATTCCACCTTCCAATGATCTGAATATGTCCATTCAGACTCAGCCCTGTGACAATCAAGGTTTCATACCTTTTTTTTGTTAACATTAAATATATAATTGCAATAGGAGTTTGCCTAAAGTTTTGGCACCTACTTACGTTCCTTTTTTTTTATGTGTTTCCAGATGTAAACAATTTTTCAGCGTCCAGAGGCCAGTTACGACCTGATCGTAGGCGACGCCTGCCTTTCTCACCATCCAGTGAAAGTTGTCAGAGTAGACGCCGCCGTCAGTCTCAAGGTTTGCCTGCATTTAAAAAAAAATAAATAAAATACCAATGAATCAAAAAAATAGCAGTAAATAAATGTGTTACTTACTGCATTAGTTTCTACTTACTTACCACTTTTTTTTCCCTTCTTTGTTGAACTTGCAGTGTGCACACCACCAAACGTACGCCAAAGGCGGCCTACCTTGCAAACCAGACCTCAAACATCTAGACAAGGTAAGCTGCAAACATATCTTTTTTTTTTCATATGTTAAATGAGCACTTTATTTTCTTTTGCCCAGGAACTTTTATTGACACCTCAGTTTATATATGCAATATATAGGTGTTCCAGATACATACATGTATATGGGCCGATGTGACCAAAATTGCCATCATTGCAGTGCACGATTCTGGTATGATGAAAGGGTCACTATGAGTTCTAGAAGACGGCCAGAGTATCATAGATGTTGCAATGGAGGTCAAGTTAAGGTTGAAACTCAAGACAACTATCCAGAGTATATTAAGGGTCTTTTTAAGAACCGTCACTTTATGGAAAACATTCGTGCATACAATCAAATGTTTGCCATGACATCATTGGGGGCAGAAATAGACAACTCGATAAACACAGGCCGTGGTCCTTATGTATTCAAAATTTCAGGCCAGCTTTACCATCGAATAGGGAGCCTGTGTCCAGAAGAAAATGCGCGTCCTCAGTTTCTTCAGCTATATATCTATGACACGGAAAATGAAGTTGCCAATCGGTTAGAAAACTTTCAGAGGTCTGGTCATGGTTTGCGTGCAGATATTGTCGAAAACTTGATTGAGATTCTCGATGACCACAATGAACTGGTCCAGTTGTTCAGGACAGCAAGAGATAAAATCACAGAAGCAGATGTTCCAGAATTCAAGATCCGTTTGTTTGGTGTTATTGGTTCAAACCAACATGAACTGCCAACGGGCGATTCTATTGGTGCAATTGTTTTTGAAGGTGGGCCAGATGTAGAGACTGATTTTGATGTGGTTATTGAGCAGCATGATCGCCAACTAAAAAGTGTCAACAAGCTAAATGCTTCTTATATGTCGTTGCAGTTCCCCCTTATTTTTCTGTTTGGCGAAGATGGTTACCATCTAGGGCGTGTGTTACTGACTGACCGTTCATCAGGCGATCCACCAAAGAAGATGACAATGCAAAGATACTATTCGTACCAGTTGCATGATCGACTCAACGAATATGTCCTACTGACATGGAGTGGCAGGCTATTCCAACAGTATGTTGTCACAGCCTACTGCAGCATAGAACAGTCACGGATTGACTACATAAGACAACACCAAAATGATATACGGAATGACTACATGGCCGGCTTATACGATGCTTTATCACGTGGTGATCAAGATGGATCAGATGTGGGTGCAAGGACAATTCTTCCTTCATCTTTTACAGGAGGCCCAAGGTACATGTATAGCCATTATTTGGACGCTTTGGCTATATGCCGTGTGCATGGGAATCCATCATTCTTTATCACGTTCACGTGCAATGTTGGCTGGCCTGAAATCAAAGAATATATGCAAGAGTTCTCGCATGTAACAGTTGCAGACAGGCCCGATGTTGTTGACCGTGTCTTTGAAAGGAAGATACATGATTTTGTAGGATTCTTGCGAGATTCAAAACCATTCGGCCAAGTTGAAGCAGGTATTATTTAACTTGCATCTCCTGGTATCTCACAGTAAGTAGATGCATCTGTTACTGAAATACCTAATATATTCTTTCTACTTTTTTTTTTCAGTCTTATATACGGTAGAGTTTCAAAAACGAGGGCTGCCACATTGTCATTTACTACTGTGGGTGAAAGAAACTGAACGTATACAAGTACATGAAGATGTAGACTTATATGTATCTGCAGAACTTCCAGACCCATTAACTGACCCTGAAGCCTATAGAATAGTCACAGAGTTCATGATTCACGGGCCATGTGGGCCGGTAAATACATCTGCACCATGTATGCGTGGTGGGGATAAGTGTACTAAGGACTTTCCTAAGCCTTTTTGTCATGCAACGTACATTGATCCAAAAGGATATGTACATTATCGTAGAAGAGATTCAGGAATAACGACAGTGAAGCAAGATATTACCCTTGATAATGGGTATGTTGTTCCGTATAATCGATCTCTCCTAATGCAGTTCTATGCGCATATCAATGTTGAGTATTGTGAATGGTCGATGCTTATAAAATATTTGTTCAAGTACATTTCAAAAGGCACTGATAGGATACTGCCTCACATTTCAAGGTCTGTAGGAAATTCAGGAGCAAGCACAAGCCGTTCTTCAGTGCACATTGATGAAATAAAGAATTTTCAGGATGCAAGATACATCGGACCGCACGAAGCATGCTGGAGGATCCTTGGATTCCAGATACATAGCAGAGATCCACCGGTCCAGATACTTGCAGTTCACCTTGAAAATATGCAGCGAGTTACTTTTAGAAGCCAACAACAACTGCAGGACATTGTTGATAACGAGCACAACAAGAGAACGACGCTCACTGAATGGTTGAAATACAATAGTTACAATACAGATGGGCGCCATCTCACCTATTTGAGCTTCCCAAAGGAATTTGTGTGGTATAAAACCGGCAAGTATTGGCAGCGTAGAAAGCGTTCTTCTAGCTTGGCGATTGGTCGGTTGGCGTATATACATCCTAGCTCCGGCGACGCTTTTTACTTATGCCTGTTACTATGTCACCAAAAAGGCAGCATGTCCTTTCGCCATATCCGCTCAGTTGATGGAACCAGTTATCCTACATATAGGGCAGCGTGTGAAGCAATGGGTCTATTAGGAGGTGATCAGGAATGGAACATTGCTTTGCAAGAAGCTTCTTTCTCAGCAACTGCAGCTGAAATGAGGAATCTTTATTGCCAGATCCTCATCTTCTGTGATGTTTCAAACCCAGCGACCCTGCTACAATCACATGTGGATTCCATGTCAGAAGACATTCCATTAATACTTGCAGAATCATTACATATACCAAACCTTCATGTCAATCCAGATGACTTGGAAGGTGGTCTTATGTTTGAGCTGCAAAGTATATTGAACTTTTATGGAAAATCTGTCAAAGATTTTGGGTTTGATCTTCCTCCGCCACAGTTATTGCAAATCTTGAATAACAGGGCAGTCATGCAAGAAAGATCTTACAACCGTGATCTTTTAAGAAGTGAAAGTCAAAGGCTGATTGTTCAACTAAACACTGAACAACGGATAATCTTTGACCAAGTAATCAACGGTGTTCACAACCGTCAACAGAAGCTGATTTTTGTTTATGGTCACGGAGGAACAGGCAAAACTTTTGTTTGGAAAACTATAATTTCTACACTGAGATCGGAAGGAAAAATTGTTCTGGCAGTTGCTTCCTCAGGTATCGCCGCTTTGTTACTCCCGGCAGGACAGACAGCACATTCAAGATTCAAAATACCTCTCGATTTAACAGAAGAGTCGGTATGCAGTATCAATAAAAATACACAGATAGCAGAATTGCTAAAACAAACCGACCTTATCATTTGGGACGAAGCTCCGATGAATGATCGCAGATGCTTTGAAGCACTGGATCGCACGTTAAGGGATATAATGAATACACCAGACAACCTGTTTGGGAACAAAACAGTTGTTTTTGGTGGGGATTTTAGACAGACACTTCCTGTGAAGAAAAAAGCTCCAAAGAAAGAAATTATCGCCTCTTCTATCACACTATCATACCTGTGGCCAGCTTTCAAAGTCATTAGACTTAAACAAAACATGCGCCTGCAACGAACAGGGCTATCAGCAGAAGATTATGAAGCAACTGACACTTTTTCTAAATGGTTACTTGAAGTTGGGAACGGTGCTATTGGCCAAGCAGACGAAAATGATCCGACAGATTCAAGATGGATAGAAATACCAGAAAGATACTGTATACCTGAAAGTGAAACAGATATCCAAGAACTTATCAGTTTTATATATGATCAAGAAACTTTGCAGTCACCAAACGCAGCATTATTACAGGAAAAGGCTATAGTATGTCCGAAAAACAGTACTGCAGACCAGATAAACTCTGTGGTCTTAGATTTGCTGGAAGGGGATACTCACACTTTTACAAGTATTGACGAGGTTGTGCCAAAAACAAATGATGGTGGAGCAACAGAACTGTTGTATCCTCAGGAATACTTAAACACTCTTTCCTTTTCAGGAATGCCTCCCCATGAACTTATAATCAAAATCGGTGCGCCTATAATGCTGCTAAGAAACCTAAACCTAGGCGGTGGCCTGTGTAACGGAACACGTATGATTGTTACACAGATATATAGCAGGCTTATTCAAGCAAGGATTATAACTGGTACAAGAATGTCCGAGAAAGTTTACCTGCCAAGGATTTTGCTTATAAATAAGGATGAAACCCTTCCATTTGTTTTTAAAAGAAAACAATTCCCGGTAAAACTCTGCTATGCAATGACAATCAATAAAAGCCAAGGGCAGTCTTTGAATAAAATTGGCGTATACCTACCTGAACCTGTCTTTGGCCATGGCCAACTGTATGTTGCACTGTCAAGAGCAACATCTCCTAAAGGTTTGAAAATGCTGATCAAACAGCAGGAAGGCAAGGAAAAAAACATGACTAAAAATGTTGTGTACAAAGATTTTTTAGCAATGGTTTCATCTCCACAGGTTCCACATGCTCATCTTTGCATTTTCATCTCCTAAGGTTTGAAAACCATTGCTAAAAAATCTTTGTACACAACATTTTTAGCAAGCCAAGGAAAAAAACATGACTAAAAATGTTGTGTACAAAGATTTTTTAGCAATGGTTTCATCTCCACAGGTTCCACATGCTCATCTTTGCATTTTCAATATACTTTGCCCAAACTGTGGAATAGCTTATACAAATAACCTTTAGGCTGTTACGACAAATGTCTCATTATTATTCCTATCCTAGATTAGATAATGTTCGACCAGTCATGTGTTCCCTTATCCTTGCAATTTAGAATAACCATACTTGCATTGTAAACATTTTTTATACATTCACATACATCTAACCTTACTTTTATTATTTTGACATACAGGCAAATGGAACAAACCTCTAGCATTGTAGCATCATCCAGTTCCAAAGGCAAAGAAATTGTTGCCCAATCAGAAGATATTAGCCTAGCTGATTTAAAAGAAACAGATCATGGTAAAGCTATAAATGCAAAGGTCTATCGAAAATGGGTCCCAACAAACAAACAAGGGAGACCGGTCATGTTTTGTGTCCTGCTAATTGATAAGCAGGTGCATAATACTATTCAATGATTGATCTAAACAATTAATCATTCTTATATTCTAAAAAAAAATACAAAAATAAATGAAAAATATATGTATATTAAATTTATAAGTTCCTGTTTCACTTACAGGGAGGAGCTATACAGGCCAATATCAACTTACGAGAAAAGAACAAATTCGATGCCCTGCTTCAGCTCAATAAAACTTACAACATATCCGGATTTGGATTCCAGCCTGCAAACATGTGGATGCGAGTTGTCCCCCACCCACTTTCATTGGCCTTTGGAACATGCACACAAACTCAGGACATACCTGATACAGGTTTCCCAAACCACTATTTCAAATTTGCCACCCATCGAGAACTGTATTCAAAAATAGATAATAAAGATGGGTTACTAACAGGTATATAATGCATGCGTATATAAAACAGCCATAAATAATATACATAGGCCTTACTTATTGTACTTGCAGATTACATTGGCCGTGTCCAATATGTAACTGAAATACAAAAACCAATTAAAGCAACAACAAACCCAATTGTTTGGAGAGACATTGGTGTGCAAAACTTAGAGTGAGCATCAAACACTTATCTACAAACCCTTATTTTAATGTCTCCTCTCATAAATATTCCGTAATTCTCACAGTAGCCAAACGGTACGTTTCACTCTATGGAATCAAGATGCTCACAATTTCAGGAAACAAGAATATGAAAAAGCAAAAAAACCAACAATTATTGCAGTCAGTTCATGCTCAGTCAAAGAATATGGAGGTAAATTTAATACTTCATACTAATCATTTGAATTATTAACTTTATCTTTTAACATATATTTATAACAATACAGGACTTCAGCTTTCAGCGACAAATGCAACAGAATACTACTTCAATCCAGACATAGCAGAATACCATGAAATTTGCAGCGTGTAACTTAATAGAATCAAAATACACAAATACAATCTAAACTTACAAACCCACTAAAACCATATACGTTAACTATGCAGGTATGACGAATTCTTTGATCCACCCGCAATACCAAATGTACAGTATGAAAGATGTGCAGATCCACACCAAGAAAAGTTCAGAAACCGCGTCACTCTGGCAGATTTGGCAAAAGAAAATCCACAAAACCAGCAGGTAATCAACAACTTAAGTGCACTACTTAGCAAATAAAAATCTACTTAACACTTACAGTTATAATGAAACAGAATGTCCGGTTTACTGTCGACGCAACAATTGACAAAATCATTACACAAAGGCCATGGTTTTTCAAGAAATGCTCAGACTGTAAGCAAAAAATTTCGGACCGATGGTCGCATACCCATTGCAAGCAACCACCATCCGAAGACGGAGCACTTTACAGGTGAACTATAATACACACCAATTTTTATACCAATCTATCTACAATAAATAACAGTTTCTATATTTTGTATACAGCTATTGCTTCAAACTCGAATTATCCGATGGCACTGCCAATGTGATAATGATATGTTTCAGTAATGAAGCAAATTCAATGGTAAAAGATTGTAAGGAAATGCTGCGAACAATGCCAAACCAAGACTCCTACGATTACCCACCAGAACTACTTTCTCTGCAAGGAAAGAAAAAAATCTTTCAGCTGCACTTTCATTCAGACAGTACAAAAGATCATCAGCTTTTCGTTCTCGACACATGCTGGGATGACACGCCCTTATTGCCATCAGCAAATTCTATCACCACTGAAAGTACAATGGACTCTTTCACAGCAAATGCAACCCAAAGTCGAACAGTTAAGACCACAGAATCTCCAACGAAAATGGACACAAAACCAAAGATTACCATCTCAGAAGACAAGGCAGATCGATCACTTGACATAAAACAAACTCAC